>JBBUKS010021254.1:0-11640 GCA_038050645.1 Hedychium gardnerianum
CGTAGATCATACGGGATGAAAAGAGCAGCCAAAAAATATCAAATTAAAGTTTTCATCAAGGAACACGCTCTAATCGTGTCCCATTACACGAGCATGTCCCATGACATGAGCGTGTCCCTCCAGGCAAAATTAGACGCGGAACGGAGCTATCGTGGAGTCCACAACCTCTGACATGCACCCCCCTGTGCCCCTGGCATGACTGTGTCTGACAATGCAGATTCTAACATGGTCGTGCCATATTCTGTCCCGAGACGGCCCAAACTTCTAATAGGCATAATGAGTGTTATTTATGAATGTTTTTAGTACTGTTTTGCATATGTTTTGTGTCATTATATTAGCATATTTTGCACACATACATCTTCTCTTTATCATTTTTTCTACTTTTAGTTCGGAAAACATTTCCTTATGCTTTTTTTTAATAGGATGTGATTTTGGAGCGAAAATAAAGCAAAAATCCATGGAAAGGGAAGCTATAGAGAAGAACACACTCTAGTCATGTCCTATGACACGGGTGTGTTCCTTCGGACAAATTCAGATACAAAAAGGACAGCAAGAGAGACTGCTTCGCCTGACACGACCGTTGTGTAGGATTGAGTACACGTGAGAGGGGGTAAATCACCTGTTTAAAACTTTTCTTTACATTTTTTCAAAATCGTTCATAAAATTGAGTATGCAGCGGAAAAGTAAAAAAAAAACACATGATCGGTTTACTTGGTTTGCAGCTTTAACGGACTACTACTCCAAGGCCCACACCCCCTTGGGATGTTTTCGACAGGCAATCCACTAAACCCTCTTCCAAAAAATCTTTGGAAGAGCAATCAAACACAAGATGAGGGAAGTGTAACAATTCTATACTTTCCTGTGCAATTGCAGAAATAAAATTACTACTAATAATAAGATCTCGTTACCAACACGTGATAATGAAGACAGGTTGAGCTCGAGTGTTGGTCAGGTTTCTATTGCAGAGAGTGATTCTAACGTCAGTTCGGTGCAGCAGGGTCATAGTACAGCAATCGTAAGCGCTTGGAACAATAATATCCAGTGGAAATCGCGTTAAGAAGAGATCTGTCAAGCTGCTGGTCGACATGCTGAATTATAGCCCATTGGAGGCGCCTCCATCGCTTCGGGGCACCTCCATTAATGTTGATCTGATTCAAAAAAGTCACAGTTTATCATCTCCGAGGCGCCTCCATCGACTCCATGTGCCAACAACCTACACAACTCTGATCTGCGAGACTTATCCAAGTGCTGAAGCACCTCCATCACCCAGAGACATCTCCAGCGCCTTTGCGTTGAGGCACCTCCAGCACTCCGAGGCGCCTCTAACACCTTTGCGCTGAGGCGCCTCTAACGCCTTTGCGCTAAGGCACCTCCATCACACCGAAGCGCCTCCAATGCTTCTAGATCTAAGGCTGTTGACCATGATTTTGACTTTTTCCTGCAAGCATTATTAGTCCAACAAAAATAACCTGTAACATAGTGTTAGTCAAACAGAATGCATGTACAAATATATTTATGACTTAAATCTTGTCTTACTATGATCAGGATTTAATCATGGTCTCAACTTAGAGTCACTTTTGACCTAAGTTGGACTGGCGCCTAAGTCCCTACAGGGGACTTGTCCTCACTGGATTCGCTCCTCCAGTTTCTTACCTCACTTATCGATTGACAAGTAACCTCCTCGACATCTGATTTCTGACCCACCAGGTCTTCTTGTCTGAATCTCACATCTAGACTTCAGCCAATTGTCTGGTCCTCCCTGACCTGACTGGACTTCCTGCCAACTGTCTGGTCCTTTCTGACCCAGCTGGACTTCCTGTCAAAATCACACATCTGGATTTCAGCCTAGTTTATGGTCCTCTAGATCCGTCAAGTTAGTTAACCTACACACTTAGCTCAAAGGATTGGATAACATTCTAACTTTAATCTGTTGCCATACATCAAAACCTTGGGTTAGATTATTAGTGCAAACTGCACCAACACGTGCACCCTAGCACGACCGTGCCAATCTCCATCGAAAATAGCTTCGCCTGACACGGTCATGTCAATCCCCATAGAAGGCTTTATTTCAGGAACTCCGGCTAGCATGGTTGTGTCCTCTGGCATGACCGTACCATTCCCTATAGAAAATCCTTCAGATTGACACAATCATTCCCTCCTGGCATGATCGTGCCATTATTGTTGGCCACAACTAACACGGCAGTGCCATTCTTCACCAGAAATATCTGACATGTCCATGCCATTCTTCATAGTAGAGATGTTGGTTTGACATGGTCGTGCCCCCTAGCACGGTCGTGGTGCGTGTTTTCCCAGGCTACAACTGGGCAATTTTTAACCGTCTTTTGATGGTTAAGAGGGCCTATAAAAGGGCTCTTAAGCCACCTGACCAAGGGAGGAGGTTTTCCCCTTTCTGGGAAACCATAGGGGACTAAGAAGAGGAGCCTCCGCGATGATCCATCCATTTTTGGAGCTTGGAAATATTCCGAAGACATCGACAATCTCCGTGCTAAGCATTTCCTTCCTTTCATTCTCCATTTTGGATTGTAAAAATGTTGAATTCATTGTCTTTGGCTTGTTCTTTCTTCTTCATGGAGTATTCTCCAGATTCTAGGATTAGGCAGTAACTATGATGTAATTGTTGACATTTGTTCTAAGTAATTGTTTGTTTCTCTATTGCATAACACGCATGTTCCATGTTCTTATTGGTTGTGTGAATGTTGAATGTTTAGGGACATATGATATGATATGAATGTTCCACATTTTTCTTTGCCATGTGAATGTTTAGTGTGTTGGGACTTGGTGACTCCATCATCTTGTAGGGAGGATAATCTAGATTGTATGACTGTGGAGCCCAACGTGACAAAGATAATCCTTTAAGAGGACTTTCTAGTATTATTGTCTTTAACATAGGTGGATTAACCATGAGGTTATAACTATCCTAGGGCTTAAAGGGAATTTACCCCAATTCGTAATCTTGAGTAAGGTTAAACTAGTCGTATGACCGTGGAGCCCAATGTGACAAGGGTAATCCTTTAAGCGGACACTAGGTGGTCTTCTTACGAAGAGGCATGAGATGTGGGTAGACACTCTGGTTTGGCCATTAGATAGTTATACCTTTATGTGAATATACATAGAGGTAGGAAAGAAAATAATTCTTAGAACGTCAACAACTATCGTAGTGAAACTGAAGTCCTGGAATCGCTTTCCTAACTAAGTTCACTCTCTCAACTTTCTCACGCTCTTTCCTTCTAATTCTCTTGCTCGCGACTCCAACCAATCTTTCGATTGTCTAGATAAATTATTTCATGATCTTAATTAGTATTCAACAACAATCTCTATGTATTCGATATTTTATTACTTGATATTTAATTATGTATGTTAATTTATAAGCTCTAATGTATTCCTCTTCAATATCTCTCAATCCTAGCTTTCTCTCGTTAAGTTTCTTCTTCATTGGTGACGCTTTCTCCTCAGATCGGTAAGAACATGAATTAGAAATTTTTTATCCATACAATACAAAATAATATATATATATTTTTAGTTCCCCCTCTTCCCTTTTTCCAACTCCCCTCTCCGTGTGCTTCTCTCGCTCGCTGAGATTGGGGAAGAGAAACCACACCTAACATTGTCACGTTGATCCAGTTGGTGCTACTATGATTCTTGCTTGATTAAATTCAAATGGTGATGCATTCGTCTATATTGTGTCCAATCGAAAAAAAGGATTTTATTATTTTTGAGCAATAGCGAGTTAGATACCTCTACCATTTCGCTTCCTTGATAGACAATAAATTTAGATTTTATTTAGATGTATTCACAGTCATAAATTTTTTAATTTCCCCTTTGTCTTCATTCTATCATTTACAACTATTCTGGTTTAAGTGGTGAAAATATGATTTATTTTTTTCTTTTATTCTGTACCTAAAAATGCTCATTTAATTCTTGATAAATAATAATGACAGGTTTAGTCTCGCTACGATCTTTATTTTGTAGGGATTGTATTGAGTTTTGTCATTTTATACATGTGTTTTTTATTTATTTGTGAAGATAATTTAATTTTTTATACGACATAAAAAGATAAAATTGTTTGATGATGATTTTCTTTAAAAAAATGTTTAAATCATGAAAACTTTTTAACACATGATATGTCACATGATATTGATGATTTAGATTTATTTTTAGAATTAAATTTTTTAAAAGAAATAATAAATTAAAAATTTTAAAAATTGAGGTATTGAATCTTATAAAAATAGAAAATTATTCCCAATGCGATAACTTATAAAATAGTATGGACTTGATCGATTAGTATAGCGGAAAGAAGTTTTTTAAAATTAAAATTAATAAATTTTTATTTATGTTTTAATAAAAATTAAATAATTTAATAATTTTATCAATTAAAAAAAATTATTATTAAAACCTGAATATGAAATTTAATTAATAATTTTAAATTTCAAAAGTCATAAAATTAAATTTTATATAAAATGCTTTTTTAATTAATATTTTAATTTATTTAAAAAAAATTAAACACATCATTATTAGTCCTAAATTCGAATGAAAAATGATGATGAAATTTTTTTTTAAACAATATCAAAAACTTAAATTTTTTTTTATCTAGTGCTTCAAATAGATTTAAGCCGATCTTGTCTGCATCTTGTCATGTATATGATTTAAATATATAAAATAAACCTCCAGGGTAATAGTATTGTAACAGTTATCTACTGGTTTTTTGAGACATCTAAAAATAGAATCTCAGCTTAAATAAATAAATTTTTTTAATGAACGATTGATCTAAAAATATTAAATTAATGGATCATCCGTTGTGAATATTTTTCGATTTATTCGAATGGTCGATGAAAAATTTATATGAGATCAAATTGATCACTTTTAAAATTAGTCAGAATAAATTAGATATTTAGTGTCAATTAAAAATAAAAAAATAAAAAAAATACAAAATGAAGGTATGAAAGATTCATAAATGATCATCTCAAGTAATTTGAAGGAAATAAATATTGTAATTCCTTCAATTTGCCACAATTGAAGGAATTACAATATTTATTTCTTACGCAAAACTTAAGTTGCAAGCACCGTAGCTTGCATGCCATTGTGGATCAGTTATATCACCGTACAAAATTTAAATTTATAGAAATTTAAAGGGAGACGGACCACTTACTGTGGCACGGCGCGGTGTAATAATATAAAGTAAGAAGGCTCCGGATTTGAAATTCACGTCATACAACAATTTAAATTTATATAAATTTAAAGTGAGACGGACCACTTACTATGGCACGGCGCGGCGTAATGATATAACGTAAGACGGACTCTGGATTTGAAATTTACACATCTTATATGTTTTGGTGTTTAAATTATTTGTGATGTTAACCATTCGTTAGAATATATATATATATATATATTAGATTTATTTTAATAATGGATGAATGTTTTTTTAGGATTTGATTGATATTTTTAGAATTAATTAATTCGAATAATTAGATATTTGAATTATAAAAAAAATTAATATAGAATTCTTAGAATGAACAAAACTAATTAACAAAGAAAGAGTGAGGTTGCTTTGTGAAATTATCAGACTAGTGATCATTCAGGTAATTAACTTTCATTACTGATTGTATAATCAGATCAGGCCGAATGCAATTATTTAAATAATATGAGAAAGAAAATCAACTCTGAAGCATTTATACATCATTAATGACTATATATATATATATATTAATTTGTGTAACAGATGATTTCATTCCTCCTACACGATTCAGTATTATCGGGCCATGATAAAATACAGAAAGATAAATTATGATACGTGGCTTTCATCAACCCATGTCCCATCCGATAAATTTATCATTCGAGTATTAATTACGTTACATCCGTCTATGAGGATAAGTTATATATTTATTAATAATGATAAAATATGATAATGTTCATCTCAGACATTCCTTATCGTTCGTTCCCAAATTATATAAAGAAAGATAAATCATAAATAATTACCAACTAAAATAATGATTAATATATGAAACAAAATAAAAATCTGATTATTAATCATAAATTAATCCTTAAACCTGACAATACTCTATATATATTAGTCAAAATGTAAGGGACAAGTTATATATTTATTAAGGGTGGCTTGGAATGTTAACTTGAGATATACAGTGACCTCGCGGCCCTGGAGCCTAAAATATGTAGTCACCGTATGTAAAATATATTAATGGTTGCATATTGATGGTGTCTATATATTGTGCGAAATATATAATCAATAATTTCATAATTAAGGATATGTATATACAATTCATTTGAAGTTAATTAGTATTTAAAATATTTATTCTCCTTGTGGATCATATGGATGAATTTTATAATCAGCTCATGTGAAATATATAATTAATGGTATTTATATGAATATCCGATTTATCTCAATAGCGATAGAAATTTCAATGAATCAGATCAGTTACTTTAAAATTAATACTAAATATCTAATACTAATTAAAAAAAAAATTATATATCCAACAAGTACCTTACCTCTTAAAATACTCTATTTAGCGGTGAAAATAAATAATAATTTAATTCATTCTTTATTAATATTGTGACGTTATTTGTTGGGATATAACAATTGTATGTACGAAAGGGTATAAGAGGCTAAGGAAGTGCGCTTCTAATTTCTTTGCACGATGGGTTTGCATTTTCACTATAAGAATCAGAGTGAGGGTCTTTGCAATGAAAACGATTGATTGATAGAATCATATTGAAAGCCTCGCATTGTTATCATAACACTGAAAACGAGATTCAAAATTTATAAAGATATATCATAAAATTATCCCAACATCTAGCGACGTAAGATCATAAAGGTCGTAAGTTCCTTTATTCTCCTTTTGAAAAATTCTTAATTTTCAATCGAGGAGAAATGTCTAAGCGCAAGTTTAGTTTCAAGGCATATCGGATCAACCGCTCCACCATCTACAACTTAGAGAGAACGTCGGCTCTGTAGCATCTCTACGTCCCCCCTTCCTCCCGCTACGGCGGAGACAACCATGAGGATGCGTCCTCGACAACATTGAGTACGATCAATCCAACTCTCCCGCTTGTCCAATCGTAGGAGGCGACGGAGACGATGACAATATCGAAATATTTGGTGATCCAGTTTATACCGATCATGAAATAGAAGAAATTGACTACAAAGTTGAAGAGGAACCACTTGGAGAAGAAACCCAGTGGAATCTCTAGGTGTTACAGATCCGCCAGCGCTGGTAGCTAAAGAGGCGGAGGTCTCCTTGTCGCCAGACTCGTCCCCTCGCCATCTTCCTACGAAGTCATCCGTCACATGCGTTGATGACATCACCCTCACTCTCACGGTTGTTGAATCTTCCCTATCCCTCCATCAGCCCCTGGGTTCCAGGACAACACGTCGTTGGCTTCAACCCCACCTACGACCAGCTCTGGCCGCCCATCTACGACCTAGCTCACCCATTCGTTGAGGACATTGTCACCTAGGGCATGCGAAACCACAAACTCGGGTTCATCGAGGATGCCTAAAGAATTTGAGTGGTTTTGTGTCAGCAATACCGCGCGCGTGTTGGAGGCCCTAAGTGAATTGGATGACGGGACTAGAGCTTCATTGTGTTTTCTAGTAGACGCGTCCCAGAAAGAAAGATGCGAGGTTTGTAAGGTTTATGGGTTGTGGATGAAACCGGAGGAAGAAAGTTCATATCTTTACTTGATTTCTGAAACCTTTGATCGAAGCCTTTTTGATATATTGAAGAATGAGATGATGGGTTTACATTTTCAGGGTATTGTCTGTGGTTGCTAAACTATTTTCTGCATCTCTTTGGATGAGTTTAGGTATTGCCATATTGATTTTAATAAAGTTTTGCTAACAAGTTGGAGAACCCAAGAAGATATCAGGTCTTTTGTATCTAGAAAAGGAGGGGAGCATTGTGCCAAGGATAAGTATCAATTGTTTGTAAGCCCTGAGACACTGCTACTTGTATATGAGGATTCTAGAACCCAATTCAAGCAAATTCTTCATCTTCTTATATTGAGCTTGAGTTATGGCTTGCATAATTGGCTTAAAGTCTCTGATATTTGGCATTGCATTGTCCTTACTTCATCGAGAACTTTTCTTCATTATGTTCCTCCTCTAGATGGATTTGCAGCAAAAGATACTTAATTGTGCTGCCTTGTTCTTAGGAATTCACTTTGCTCGGTTAAAAAATCATCACATGCTAGCAACTCAAGTGCTTGTAGTACCTCAGATATGAACATTATAGGTAGCAATGTGTTTGATAATCAAAATCCACAACTGGAGAAAATTGATGAGGACCTTGTCAAAAGGATTCATGGACACTTCCCAAAAACCCTGACTGCCACAGTGATTGTGTAACTGGACTGGCTATACATGGGGATTTTCTGTTTAGCTCTTCATTTGACAAGACAATCCATGTATGGTCCTTGAAGGATTTTTCTTATATTCAATCTTTGAAGGGCCATGAGCACAGAGTCATGGCTATCCTTGTTTTAGATGACACGAACATGCCAAACGAACATGCCAATTCGCATAAGTGGTGTTTCTATGGATGGAACATTTTTTCAGTCCTTATTCAATGGATTATTGAAGGAAGGTGATATTCTAGGATCATTATGGGCAGGAGTTCAATGGACACCATCTGTATTTTCCCATGCTCAAAGGGAAAGTGTAGATTCTTTCTTCTCACAAAACTCCTACATTGGCTATGAGGTTCTACATAAGCTTGCTATTCCACAACCTAGACAATACTTGCAATCCAAATATCCTGAAAGTATTCCATTGGATGTAGTTTTTGTTCATCAATCAGTGGTTAAAATGTTAGATGCTGCCATTGAAGATGTTGAAGACATGAAAACTGGATTGATGTACTTTCATTTCTACCACCATATGTTAGTGGGCAGGATGTTCTGAAAATTTTGTCACTTTGTTCATCTTTGCAGAGAGCAACTAAGTCTTCACAAGCAATTATATTGGGTGAATCTTGTGTTTTTAGCAGCATCTTTGTCAAGGATCTCTTTGAGCGAGTGGAAAAAGAAATGGATTCATTCACGAAGTGCATGGTGTTAGATTCGATAAATAAATAATAATAAAATAATAAACGTTAATTAAGAAATAATCTTATAAAATTTTCTGATAATTTTTAGGAATATTTCAGGATTTAAATCGAATTTATATGACATATTTATGGGGATAAACTTATTAGGCTTTAAGAGAGTCTATTTGAAATATCAATTAAGTTAAGAATTAATTGATATTATTAACTTAAGTATAAAAAGAAAACTTAGGTCTATTAATCCCCATTTTTCCTTTCTTTATCTCCCGAAACTCTTCTTCTCCCGACATCAGCAACCCCCTTTCGGCCGATTCTTTCCGCCATGAACCCTCAGTTGCCGCCAACCTCATCGTCGGCCATCGCAGGCCGCCGGCCATTGCAGGCCACCGGCCATCGCAGGCCACCGGCCACGACCAGATCGTGACCAGAGAGGCCAGGGTTCCCCAATCCCTCATCTCATCCTGATTTCCTTCATCTCCTCCCGACATGGCTGTCGTCCCATCGTCGCTGATCGAGACATAGCCGCCACTGTGGATAGCTTCGTCGCCGGTGTTGTCTCTCCCCAGCACTGCCTCTCCCCGATGTCAACCCGCAACCGCCGTTGCCAAAGGCTAGCCCACAGTCATCACTGGCCAAGACGCAACCCACGACTGCCTCTTTCACCGATCTCTCTTCCAATATAACCCCATCGGGCAGCCTCCAGCCCTCTGGTTGCTGTCAGGTCGTACCCACTATCGGCCAGCCCAATGCCTATTGGTGCAATTATCCCCGAGTCAAGAGTTGACCAGGTTGACCAAGATAGGGATGACTCAAGCTTGGATTTAGATATTTGATCAATATGTTAAGTGAAGTCAAGTAGGTCAAGGGTTGACCAGAGACTTGAAAATGTAAGTCCTAGTGAAAATAGGCAAATGAAAGACCTAGTGGGACTAGGCAAATGAAAGACCTAGTTGAGAACTAAATAGTAAAAGTCCTAGTGGGACTAGGCAAAGGAGAGTCATAGTTGGGAACCAGGCAAACCTAGTTGGAAACTATATGAAGTCAAAAGTGGATTAGTTGGGAGCTAAACACTTGGCACAAGGTGAAGTCCTAGTGGGACTAGACAAACCTAGTTGGGAACTAGGTTAAATCCAAGGTGTGTTAGCTGGGAGCTAAACACTTAGCACAAGTGAAGTTCTAGTGGGACTAGGCAAATCTAGTTGGGAACTAGGTTAAGTCCAAGGTGAGTTAGCTGGGAGCTAAACACTTGGCATGACTAAAGTTCTAGTGGGACTAGGCAAACATAGTTGGAAACTAAGTTAAGTCCAAGGTGTGTTAGCTGGGAGCTAAACACTTGGCACAAATGAAGTCCTAGTGGGACTAGACAAACCTAGTTGGGAACTAGGTTAAGTCCAAGGTGGGTCAGCTGGTAGCTGAACACTTGGCAAGTGAGAGAAGTCCTAGTGAGACTAGGCAAACCTAGTTGGGAACTAGGTCAAGTCCAAGGTGGGTCAGTTGGGAGCTGAACACTTGGCACGTGAGAAAAGTCCTAATGGGACTAGGCAAACCTAGTTAAGAACTAGGTCAAGTCCAAGTTGGGTCAAATGGGAATTGAACACTTGGCACGAGACGAAAAGTTCAAGTGGGTCAAAGGTTGACCGAACACTTGGTGTAGAATCCCTGACAGGTCAAGGTTGACCAGAAGTTAGGCAATGAGAAGTCCCAACAAGTCAAGGTTGACCGGATGTTGGGCAAGGTAACCCACACTCAGATCAAGTGAGTTAGGGTTGGACAATCAATTAGGCAATCGATTAAACCTTGTGTCAATCGATTGGGCAATTGATTAAATATGTTCTCGCGAGAACAGTAGGAGCCAGAATTGATTGGGTAATCAATTCAAGCATCCTCAATCGATTGGGGAACTTCCCAATCGATTGAGAGAAGAAAAATCGCGAGAGCACAGTAAGTGGCTAAATCGATTGGTCAATCGATTCAGCCCATGTCAATCGATTAAAGCAGTTCCAATTGATTAAAGCAATCAATTGGGAGCTATTTGTGATGAGAGAACAGAAGAGGCTGTAATCTATTGGTCAATCGATTACAACCTGGTCAATCGATTGGGTGATCGATTAGAGCTAGTTTGTCGCGAGAACAAAAAGCTTCTGAATTAATTAGGTGATCGATTAAGAAGCTGGTAATCGATTGCCTTGGTTCACCAATCGATTAGGCATTCAAAAAAGAGTCATTGAACGGACAGTTCTAACGTGGTAATCGATTGGTGAGTAAGGTTAATCGATTAAGAAACCCTAAATCAGCAGTATAAAAGGTTTTCGTGTGGACTGAAGCGGCAACTCTTTTGAGATTTCTTCACAAGCTGTCAACGCCGGTTCTTGGACGATTCTGAGTGAAGTGTTGTTGCATTTCCGAGTCTACAAGAGGTTTTTCCGAGCAACAAGATCAAGAGCAAGGGTTCTCATTGTATTGATTGTATTTACATTCTTGTTCTTCTTGTATTCTTGTTGTAAGCTTGTTTTGAGTTTGTACGAGGCTTCTCCTCCTCCAAGAAGGAGGTTTTCATAGTGTATCT
>JBBUKS010021265.1:0-11640 GCA_038050645.1 Hedychium gardnerianum
CTTGAGCGTCGGAGCGGGATCCCCAGGCTCTACGCCTGGCGTTCTCAGCTAACCCTCCGTCTCTCTCCTTGGTCTGCACAGGCCCCTGACCGGAGATTTGGAGCAGCTGACCGGCTAGATCATATCGACCGGAGTCTAGTCAAGCAGGTCGGCCAGCTCACCCTGCCGAACAATCATCCAATCAGCAGGCTTAGTTTTCCAGCCGATCATCCACCAGTCTCCGCGCAGGATCAATACCTAAAAAGGCCACACATAGTAAATATCTGATTTTCTATTCTGATAGAATTGATTAAGAAGTCAGGAAGCATTCCTTCATAACATTGTATGATGAGGAATTGGTTTTCTATGCTCGATGTTATCTTAGTTTTTTATCATCAAGTCAGATTAATGATGTTGGCTCGAATTAAATAGCTGCTTTTTGAGCATCACATACTATTTAATAGCTCTGTTACTAATATTGTGCTGCTCATACTGATCAAGAGCTGTTTGATATTTGTAAAATAGGAGGGTTTGCTGAAGATTTCGTTAATTACCCATCGGTTAATATTGATAACTATGCTATGGAGTCTGAATTTGGCAATTGTATGAAGGGTTAAAAGAAGGCTAGGGCGATGAATAGCCTTAAAAATTACTTTGGCAAGAAGGAAAGTTAATTAACAAAACACAACAAACAATTAAAAAATGCACAAAAGAAAAGTAAAGAGGACAATGTTAATTTGGGTATTTTACATGGTTTGATAGCCTTCAAGCTCCTAATTCACGACTTATGATCTTTCAGCAGGTCGCTATATGAAATCTACTAATTATTTTCTTCTCCTAAGACACCTTTAGAGATGGAGAAACCCCTTATTAGCATTTAGCCATGAGTAAAAGAAAAATTGCATGTATGAGAGAGAGATTCAGTGGAGATTTGAGCAAAGTTTAGGTATTGTAGAAAAGTTATGTTTCGTAGTCAAATAAGCGCTATATTTATAGTCTTGTCCCAAACTCCAAAAAAAAATCTCTAGAAGTTTCCATTCTGCCCTGTATTAAAATGCATCGATTGACTTGTCATTGCGTATCAATTGAGTGCTTGTTGTTTGTTACTATAGAGTAACCGCTCCAACCATCACTTCAGTCAACTCTTTACATCAGTTGACTCACTTCTTGAAACAGTTGCTATAATAAACTAGTCGTCCGATTATACCCATCTAGCATATATCAATCGACTCTTCTTATCATTAGTTAATTACTGTCAACAGTTGTTTGTTGTTATAATAAATTAACCACTTTATTTCAATCAACTCAAGTGATCATGAGTCGACTGTTTTTTTATGATCTATTTGTTTCAAAACAAATAGAATATTTCTCAATAGTCAACGGGTGCAGTGACTAACACATTATCATTCGTTGACACATTTTATTTTCAAACGTTCTAGCGATCTACTTACTCAACAATGATAATTCAGTCGATTGGAGTAGAGACTAAGCTAAATCAAAGGCACTATAGAGAATCCTTCTCCAGGACTTCACCTTGCTAAGCTTTTCATCAGCCATGACTTCACCTTATCAAACATTGATCACTCTTGATCTATTAATTAGGAGTTTTTCTTACCATGTATCCGATCATCTTTATTTACTAGGACTTCTCGCCAATATCCAATCACCCTTAATGGCTTCATTTTAGTGTGTGACCTGTGCATGCATACACTTGTCACGAGCTCAAACACATTTTCTATCTTTACCTAACATCAAAACCTATTGCACCTACTTAAATTTTGTAGGTGTTGAATAAGAGTAATGTTTCTATTGCAATGTCCCTAGTTTCTAAATAATGTGGTGTTGACTGAATATTCTAATTCTATTACGGTTATATGCTTCTCTAAGCCTAAGAATTTTAGTTCTATGAGATTGAATTTGTTGGCTATACGGTTGAGTATCATAGTTTTTGTTGGTAAACTATCACATTGTCACATGAAATTTGTCCATTTCAATTTAAAGACCTCGCTATTTAATGTACTTTGCCACCATTTAATTTAAAGAAAGAAAAGAACTTTTTCATCATTCACTAAAACATCCTTTTCATCATTCGCCAATACTTCACTCTTGATTGATATTGATAACATTGTATGAATTAAATTACTTGACTTTTTGGACCACTTTATTTGCGAGCATATGGCTGACTTCTTTATCTTTGACTTCAATTTGGGAATAAGAGTTATGAGCAAAACTAGCTATGACGCTCAAGTCATCCTATATGTCAATGAATTTATTGTGTTTGATGCACGAAAAAGTACTTGGATTCCTAAATTGTTCAAGTGGCTGCAGAAGAGGAATCTTTCAAGTGTCAATTGTGCAATGCATCTGAAAAAAGGTAGAAACATCTCATTAAATAGGGCTTATTTTTCGTTGTTCCCCTTTATATAGAGATAATGACCAAGCTTTATTAAATGTATAAATAAAGAAGCAAGACATTGTAAGCCCCTTAGTTGAGAAGCATTTGCTTTGAAGCAAGAAATTTGCAAAAGATCATGATTTAAAAACCATATTTTGAATTAAGATATTAACAAAACCAATGGGTTTACATGCACTTGGAGAAGAATATTGTACTTATTTTTTTGTTTCACTTTTTTCTTTGCAACTAGTTAAAAGGAAGTATCTTTGGTTTGAAATCTCATCTTGAGTCGGAGTATTGATCTTGGTCAGAATGAGACTCGTGTCACACTGAAGTGTGCCTAAATATGATATTGGAGGCATGAAGGATGGGGAAGGAGAGGAGAAGGATATTATGTCACGCCCACCCCACCGGTGTGTGTAATCATCACTACTAGAAGGTACTACTCCACTTAGTGACACTTGGTGACAATGTGATACAAGAGAAACAAGACTTTTATACAAATAGTGACTAACTCAAGATAATAAACAAAATTCACCGAATCATGTAGATAATTTTTTAAAATATTTAAATTACATATATAATTCTATTTTTACCTCTATTACTATTTTATTATTATACAAATAGTGACTAATTCAAGATAATAAACAAAATTCATCGAATCATGTAGATAATTTTTTAAAATATTTAAATTACATATTTAATTCTATTTTTTACCTCTATTACTATTTTATTATTATTTTCAATCAACTGCTAAAAGTAATAATCGATTATTAAAAATCACAATAATATGAAATAGATAGTAATCAATTTTTTTTTAAAAAATAATTGATTTATATTCAAACGATCACTGTACTTAATATATTATGTTAAATTTATATTTGAGGACATTTATATAATTAAGAGAACTAGATGAACACATAAGACCTAAGTTTCAAATCATTCCAAGCTCTCTAGGTCCATTAATCGATTTCAATTAGTTTTAGCTAAAATCGACTAATTGACCTAGAGAGCTCATAATGATATGAAATCAAGTCCTATACATTCATCTAGTTCTCCTGATTATATAAATGTCCTCAAACATCAATTTGACATAATATATTGAGCGGAGTAATTTTTTGAACACGAATTAGATTTTTCGAATATATTTGTATTCAAAAAATCATTACTCTCAATATAGTGAGTCAAATTGATGTTTGAGGGTATTTATATAATCAGAAGAATTAGACCAATACATAAGACCTGATTTCATGTCATTCTGAGCTCTCAAGTTCATTAGTCAGTTTCAGCTGAAATCAATTGATTGACCTAGAGAGCTCAAAATGACATGAAACCAAATCCTATGTATTCATCTAGTTCTTCTGATTATGTAAATACCCTCAAACATCAATTTGGCATAATATATTAAGCACAGTAATTTTTTGAACATGAATTAAATTTTTTAGACACATTTGTGTTCAAAAAATCATTGCTCTCAATATAGTGGGTCAAATTGATATTTGAGGACATTTATATAATCAGGAGAACTAGATGAACACATAAGAACTGATTTTATATCATTTCGAGCTCTCTAGGTCCATTAGCCAATTTTGACTAAAATTGACTAATGGACCTAGAGAGCTCGGAATGATATGAACTCAGGTCCTATGTATTTGTATAATTGTCCTAATTATATTAATGCCCTCAAACAAAAATGTGACCCACTATATTGAAAGCAATGATTTTTGAATACGAATTAAATTTTTCAGACACATTGATGTTCAAAAAATTATCGCTCTCAATATAGTGGGTCAAATTAATATTTGAGAGCATTTATATAATCAGGAGAACTAAACGAACACATAGGACCTAAGATTCATATCATTCCAAGCTCTCTATATCCATTAGCCGATTTTGGTTGGACTGACTGATGAACCTAAAGAGCTCGAAATGATATGAATCCTAAATTCTATGTGTTCATCTAGTTCTCCTGATTATGTAAATGTTTCAAACATTAATTTGACATAATATATTAAGTGCAATGATCATTTGAATATAAATCAATAATTTTTATATAAAAAAATTGATTATTGTCTGTTCCCTACAACAGTCAACTGGAAAAAGTCGCAGTTGACTGTTATTGTTCCTAGTCAACTGATCAATTGACTGAGAATAGTAACAGGGGTAAAAATAAAATTAGATACGTGATTTGATAGTTTTGAAAATAGAATACATGATTTAGGTATTTCAAAAAATTACCTTTGTAGTTCGATAAAAAGTCGAACAAACTTTGTAGATATATATATATATATATTTCTATAAATGAAAAATGTGCAGGATTTATTCTCAATTAAGTGATCAAGAAAATTAAGCAAGTCATAATTTTATATTACAATTTTAAATTCTCCTTTGAGTTCTCTTATTTTTTTAATAAATATTCATGCATTTAATCTATTTGTATTCCCTTCTAATTATTTTCCAATATTTAGAGTCTATTGTTGCTCTAAATCATCATTTCATTTTTTTAATTATAAGTTAATATAATATTAATTATCTTTATTTAGTCAACACTATAAATTTATCACCAATAATAGATCTCAGTAAATTCATCGTACCAATAAATTGATTAAGAAATAAATCACTGAAGTTAAATGTCTTAAGAGTGGAATAATGTGATCTCATGCATGGACGAAACCCTCATCGATTCACTCATGATATATTATGCGTTGGGAATATGCGTTGGGGGCGAGCGTTTCGCCTTTTGCCACAATGATATATTATAATATGTCGCATTTGTATACATAAATACTGATTCCATGTGTTGACTCATTACTTGACGTTGTACCTAATTGACTGCTTCAATCAATTCCTGAAATTACTATACTTCTTTTATGGACACAGTCGACTATGCTAATCTACTACTAAACTTTCTGTTCGAGTTATCACAACCCTATCATCATGAGTCAACTGCCACAAATTGAATACCCCAAACAATCTAAACTTGGGATATTCGGATTATCACTTGACAGGAACTCACACATCAGTTAATGACAGATGCATCCTTAATACCCCCAACCAAACCAAATTCGGGTATGAACTATCAACCAGTCGACTGATGTCTTGACTTCAACTGGTTTTAAGGTCTAAGTCCGCTTAATACACTTGTCTACCTTTTGATGTAAGTGTACAATTCACTCACACATGACATAGAGTACCTACTTGTCGTGAGCCCTTATATCGCCAAGCTACGTCCCTTGGATGCTTTGAGCATGCGTCGTCACCTTAGTCATCCTTCTTGCCTTTGTTTGCATAGGTTTCCTCCTCAATCGGCCATGCTTTGATGTTTCTCGTCGTGCAGTGCTTTAGATGCATCATTCTTCTCCAATCTTATGGACCAAGAGTCATCGTGCCCTCGATACTTATGTACTCTGCACAACTTAACACACATATATCATAAAAATTACTTAAACTCTTTGCCAATATAATCAAAATCATCAAGTTAGAGAATGAGAATGAGAGTCCTAACCGATAAAACATATATATATAATAATAAATTAATATAAACAAGAAAATATAATAACAAGTATTGAATGGAGAATAAATTAGAGCATCCATTTTAATTTTTCTCTTGATAATTTCAATATGAAACCCTTATATGATTGTATCAATTATTTAACTCCCAAAAGTTTACTTCGTTTAAAACATATTTGGCTATTTTAATTCTTTTTTGAAAACTATTATAGAATATATGTAATTTTTTGTTGTTTATTCATGCGCAAGAAAATATTTACTGGGTCCAAGGATAAATTTTACCCGCCTCTATGTATAACAAGAACTCTTGAGTGTCTACAAATCAGTGCTCCACTGAAACTTGATGGAAAATATTTACAAGTCCAAGGATAACTCAAAAATCTTAAAATAAATATCTAATAATAAGAATACACAAAAATCTAAAAATTAATTAAAATTCAAAGATCAAGGATTTAATCTTGAACCTTTTACCTAGGACTCCCCTCCGATAGATGAAAATAAGTGGGTGTTTTTGTTGTTATAAAATACTAAGCCAATTGAATTTAAACACATATGTGAATAGTCTTAAATAATTAATCATTTTTTATATTTACATATAATTATTTATCAATTATTACCTTTAAGGTGGTCTTCATATGAGCAACAACATCGCTGAATGAAGGATTCCGGGAGCTTGAAAAATGAATGTCAGGGCTTGAAAAATGAGGACTACAACCATCAAAGTAGCCAAGGGAAGAGAAAGAGAAAGGAAAATGAGGCCAGTGAAGGAGGACCTTCCTACCGTCAATGATGGTCTATGATTGTGATGGTTTTCATGGGATGAATTGATGATTAATGTATGAAGTATTGTCATCATGAGGTCTGGAGGTCAAATCCTGACTAGTAGTTAGGTTATTGTCCTCTTTTATGTATTAGTCACTGTTCAAATTAGTAGCTATCATGATTTATCTTTTCCATCTTAATTTTAAGACGAATTGATGAAAATACTAAGACGAGTTTTTCATCCTTTGTCACTATGATTTGTGATCGTGATTGTGTTATGACATCGGAATTAGTTGGGTTCAATTTCCAACAACTTAAACCCAACCGAACTTTTTAGAAATTAATCTAATACTTAAAGCAAGCGACATTGCGAGAGCTTTCTTTGTTACTGAACTTACATTGAAATTACCAAAATAGCTCCTTTTCAATAACAATAATGAAGTTGCCGAGCGTTAGAGGTAAACAAGAACGGGAGGTAAACAAGAACGGGAGAGCGAAGGCCTAGTATCGCGAGGGAGATCATGTGAGGAAAATGAAAGGCAATTGTCAGGTAGCAACGACATGGGTGATGGGTGGTGTCGTGAGTGGGGAAAGTGGAGACATCCTAGTTTCTAAAAAAAATATGATTTGTTTTATTCAATTGCACTTTTGTAAAAAAATACAAAATTATTTTTTAATTACAACTAGACCCCCTTTAAAATTTAGGGAATAACACATCCCAAATATGTTTTTCTCTTCTCCCTCACTGTTGCAAACTTTATCATCCCCAATGAGCTCTCGAAACTATGATACAGCTACAAGACGTCTAAATTATCATTCAGACACTCGTAATTTAATTTCTAATTATGACGTATTTGTAAAAAAAAATCTCTAAATGAGACACAAAATCAAGAGATGTTAGAGTTTTGGACCGTCCCCCAGTGCTTTCCAATTTACTCAAACAATCGATGATTTTTTTTTATAAAATCAAACCAATCACCTCAAATTTGATATAATCTAATTCATTTTTTTTTATCATCCCCGATAAAAGAAGCAATTGCATCCTTTGTTCTACAAAACGAATCATGTCACTGGATGGCTCTTGCTTCCATGTTCACTAGAAATAGATGATTCATAATCCATAGATGTTCCTCTAATATCAACTAGGATAGTTATCACCCTCTGTGATCTTGGTGGTTCTTCCTTTAGTTGCGACTCTACTAACTCAAGTTTTGCTAATTTTTTTATAACAAGATTACCAATCTCTTGAACCCAACTATCATTTAGTAGAACAATACAAATGGATATAGAATTCATTTAAATAAATATGTTAATGGACCACACTCTAGCAAGAAATAACTCAACCTCCTATCCTCAATTAAGTCAATAATTCGACCTCCACAGCTGCTTTTATTTATTGGGGGAATTAACAAACCACGCCATTTTAAAATCAAACCGAGTTATTTTTGTACCAATTCTTTCATAAACAAAAATAGAAAGCAAATAGAATTATAGGTTTGGTTTGGGTCAAATCAAATTGGCCTTTGGACAACAAACTAAGTCTTTTTTAACATCTCTCTTCCTTTATTAATATATATATTTGTCCGTGATCTAATTAAAATATTTATTGCACACCTAACTACGTACATGACCTTTATACATTCTAATTTTTTAATTCAATTATTAAATATAAAATTTTATGAATCAGTATTATCTTATAAAATATAATATACGTTCATATAAATCTCAATGAAAGATGTATATTTTCATTATTTAACTAAAGATAAATTTGATTTTTTTATTTAAAAAATCTAATTAAATTTATTTATGCTTTGGTCAATTCAAACCAAACCAAACCGATTTAGACAAGAAGCCAAATTAATTTCAAATTTTAAGAGACACTTCTAGATAAAAATGTAAGATATAACATAGCCTAATTTGTTTAGTCTTGCGTCTATCTTATCATGTAATATAATATTCTTTTCCTAAGAAAACAAATGTCCAGGTGAACCAATAGAATTTGAGCATATCAAAGTTTGTACACAAATACGAAAAACAGTAGCACCAAGAAAATCTACATAATGATTTACATTGAAAGAATGCTTTATTTTTTCCAACATCGTCGAGGAATCTTCTATGATTTTCCATAAGCTTTTGCTAATTGAAAGACAAACACGCATATTCTATTAACTTTATCAATAATTTCACTATGCCGTGCCTTCCTTCAAAGATGGATCTGAAATATTTTATAATTTCCTCAACAAGTAGAATAATTCCATGATATTCAAAATGAAAATTAAAACTTAAGCATTATGGTAAAATCAATAATACTAAAGAAATAGCTTAAAATAAAGACAACTCTAGAATATTCATCCTGATCATGTAAAATAGAATTAGATAAAAGTAATCACGAGTTAGAACACACTAGAGTTTTGCATTAAATTTTAACAAATAATTTACTTATTCCTATTACTGATAGTTTTACTAACGCTCCAGATATAATGAAAAGTCAAAAAGCTCCATAGATGAACCTAAATAATCCTTTATAATGTATTTTTTTAATTAAATTGTGATGTTAATTAAGATCCTTTAATCTCATCCTGTTGACCCGTCATCATTCCTAAGAAGGATATCCAGCCTATCAACCTTATGTTGATATCCTCAAGAGGAAGAAGGCCAACTACCATTTGAGGTTCTTGCTATCATCTGATTGTATAGTCTTCCTGCTAAACTAATCTTTACTTAATTTGCAGTATGTTTTTTTACTTTTTTTCATATCAAGGGAAGTTGGTCAAACATCTTGTGGCACAAATTGGAAGTTTGACAACAAATGGATAGTCATCTACAAGCTCTTATAGATCAGTTGGGCTTGGAATTAAAAAAAACAACATAATATAGGAAACTTTCCAATCTTTTGTAACCCTTCTAGATTTGAAAGCGGTCCATTATCATTGTTAAGCATAATTGTTGATCCAAAATGATTTAAATTCAAAACATTAGCTGACCACCATTTGATTAGCTCATATTTCTCCATGCAGGGACCAAAATAGGGTGTCGATCCACTGATATTCCATAGGGAGATCATCCAAAAGGAGTTATGACTAGTGTAGGATGACTAAAACAAGTTTTTCAAAGGATAAAAAAAGAAACTTTCTTAGACTAATAACATAACTGAAAATACACTTATAAAATTTTGTTTTGCTCAAGAGGCAGGAAATGCATTTCTATATTTATTTCGAGAGACATGTAAATCAAAGAACATATAGCAAATCTTACAAACTGAATAAGGATTAAGTCCCATAATTAATATTAGAAAAATCAAAAGATTAGCATATAACCATGTGAAGTTGAGGAAACAGGATAAGATAAAGGTTTAACTTAAAAACTTGTCATTCAGGGCTATAATCTACCAACTAATTTGGTCAACTAGGGTTTTCTCTTTTATTGCAAGTAAAGTTGGTAGAGCAATCCCAAATGAACTAAGATGATTATTACAGTAAATCTGCAAGCTATTAGGAGCTGCATCTAACCTTAGTAAAAAACAAGGCTAGTTGTAGTCAAGTCAGGTGGTGTTCGATCAAGCTAGGTCAGATAGGGTTTTCTCAATTTGGCTGAAATCAAGATAAATGGGTCAAGTGATTATCAACTCGATCAAGTTGTTTGTGGGCTTGGTTGAGATGTTCAGGAAGGATGAAGCTAGGTAAGTAGTTATGATGGACTAAAGAGCTTGGTTTAAATTATTTAATCATGTGAGTTGTGATGTGATTAAGTGGGATTGAAAATATATAATGGCCTAAAGTGAGATTAGAGTGTCAAGCAGGTAAAATTATATTGTGTTGCACACATTTTAAGATCCCCTTTATAGCCCTAGAAATTAGTGTCCCTACAATGGCTTCTTGTCAAGTGTTGCTCTCTATCGTAGGACGCAAGAGTGAAAAGATTAATACCTAAAGGATGAGTCACCAACATATGGATTTAAAGAGCTATTTACATGATTTAAAATTTCATTCCGTACTGAGCAAAATAGGCGAAATTTGTTGTTCCACTAGCTGCCTAGCATTGGCACCCACCTAGCATCGACGGGCCTCCGTGACCACGTAGAGTTCGCCGTGGGATCACAGTGACCTTCTTGAGGTCCGCAAGTCATGACAGGGATATCCGCACTCCACAAGCGCGGGTGAGATGCAGAAGGTTAATAATTAAACTTAGATTAATAATTTCAATAAACTTCTAGCTATAAATAAGATAATCTAAATAGACTTAATCAAACCTTATTAAAACTATCATATTAATTTAAAATATATATTATTTATTTTAATTCCACAAATATATAATAAATTATTTATTTACCATATAGAGATGCCACGATCCATATTTTTTTCTTTAAAATATTTTATTTTTTTAATATTCAGATTAAATATATTTTTTTTAATTAAGATATTTTTTATTTTAAAAAATATCAAAATCATATCGGCATGACACAAAATGATACCAAAATTATATGTTTCCGATCATAAATCAAAACTTTGATACAGGTCGAGATTTTAAATCATATTCATTACGTCAAATAATGAATCGTCAAGATTGAATACTTTTAGATGATGACATATAGTCTTAGAAACTCGTATAACAAATAGTCTTTGGCATAATGGATGATCTCAACCAAGCCCTCAAACAACTTGATCGAGTATGGTTTAAATGATTTAGTGGATGGTGAAGAGGAGTTAATTAACAGAGTGAAGGGCTTACTAATGATAGAAATCCTTTTGTTTTTTTTTTCAAGGAAATCATTTTCCTCAAAAAAATGTCTACAATTTCTATTTGCTAAAAGAAAATTTTCACATCCTGATGACTTTCCACTTGTACAATGTTTTCCACGAAACAAATGGTGCTTTAGAGGAAAATCCGAAATGACAGTGGTAGGGATGGATGCTGATGATGGAGGTAATGGTGAATTGAGTGGTGAGGATGAATTTGATTATCTTGTCAACTACTATATGCTATGATACTCCCTA
>JBBUKS010021275.1:0-11639 GCA_038050645.1 Hedychium gardnerianum
GGGTTGCATGCCCCTTTTGCTGATGTGTCGGGCATGAATCATTACTCGGGAATCGCCGATTACCTAAACCAAACAGGATTTTTGTTGATAACCTTGGATGGATAACTAAAGTTATCAAGAATAACCCCCAACCAAACACATCTAAAGTGATCTTCCACTATGAAAGAAGATAATATAAAAGATTATTAAAAAAAATAAAATCGAACTATCCTTTCTTTTTGACTGAAATAAGATCTTTTATATATATATATATATATATATATATAGATATTAACTTTGCTAGATTATCGTGTTGGATGCTTTCTATTGGCCATGGTAAAAGAGAGCACTAAAAAAGGATGATAGATGAATTTGATCACTCAATTTTCTCATTTTTTTAAAGAAAAATGATTCGACAGTCAAAATATCACAAAAATATGCAGATCAACAAAGAATTTTTTATTATTATTTATATTTGCATGGAAATTAAGTCTAATCAGAGATGATCTTGATTTGCAATTTTAAAATAATTTCTCATATGTGCTCATCTCTTATATATTAGTTAAAAACTAATCATTTTTTAAAGAGAATCAAGGAAAATTAGAAAGCAAGAAATCGTAAAAACAACATCATAATATAAGAGAAAATCATTTTCTATTATTATTTGAGAAGATTATTTTATCTCACTCATTAAACCCCTAAGAGGTAGACAAATGTCTCATTATTTCTTTTAATATGATGGAGTGGAATGAAATGTTAATGAATCAATCCTTGAATTCATTTAGAGTGGAATGAATCATTAAGAAAAAGACTAATGATAATGACTATGCTAAAGTGGACTGTAAATGGATTATATTATCTGGGGTTAATAAAAAATTATATAAGATAATATAATTTTTTTAAAGGTATATATGAATTATATATGAACAAAGTTGGTAAAGTTTTAACTTATTTAATATTTATTTACATTTATTTAAAATAAATTTTCTTTAGAAACATGTCAATTTTTTGTTTGCTCATTTGTATTTTGAAACCGGGTTGCACAATCAACAAAATTCTAAAATCAAGTTTCAAATGAACTAAAAAAACATATTTGATTTCTAATATTAAAAATTAACTTGAAAAATAGTATTATATTTTGTATATCATTTTAATATTTTAAGTGGATTGTAAAGAATTTAGATTCAACACTTCAAGACTTAATTTTGAAGGGTCAACATTTGACATATTAAATTACCAAAATACCCTCCCTAGTTGAATATGGCAAACTCTAAGGCCATTTTGACCGACGTCCCTTTTGATAAAATGACAAAAATGCCTCTCAACTTAGAATACTTTGTAAAACTCAATAAAAACGACGTTTTAGACAAAATCAACTTCTTCTTGTTCCTTCATCAATCAATCTCAATCATGTAACTTGCTTGATCATGTAATTAACCTTGGACTCGATCAAACTTACAAAAAAATTCCTACTTTGGGCATACCTCAACTTGAATCCAAATCAACTTGGTGAGCCTTTGAACACATCTTGAAGCATTCATATTATATAAATTCAACCAAGTCTAATCTTTGTATTCAGTTCCTATTTACAAGTAGCTAGGATTACTAATATTTCTTCAACACCGAGATTTCTTTTTTTGTTTTGAAATATTATTTTTTTAAAAAAAAAAAAACTAGAGAAATCATCATAAACAAAATGAAATTCCTTCTAAACCATTCCACATGATCATTGCTTAACGCTTTTCCCTTGCATTTAAGGACCCTTTACAAACAAGCAAAGTCAAAAATGATTGAATCATGTCTCGCTCTCTTTCCACATGTCACTTAACTATTCTCCCAAATTAATTGTGCAATTGACTCATCCTTCTCCTTTGACTTGGTCAATTTTTCAATGATGGATGAACATTCCATTCCATTCCATTCCATTCTCTTATCTTATTAATTATCTTCCAAATCTTATCTTTTCAATCAATAGGAAAAATAACTTGAACAAATGCGATGCCTTTAATTTGCTCTCAAATAACTTTTGAACAAAGCAAATTGCTCACTTTGGGGCCAATGAAATAATAAAAACTAATACTATATATATTTACTTTTGACTAAGTGAAGGAAGGTTAGATAGAAAGCAAGGATGCTTTCTATCTGATATTGTAAATTTGAATATTAAACAGAGATTATTCTAGTAAATTTTACCTTATTTTTTTTTAATTATCTTTGCTTTCAGAAGCAACAAGTGAGTAAATGGTTCATTAATTAGACAGATCATTCAAAAGTGGTCCATTATGATTTATGATTCAGAAAAATATATAAAATAGCCAAAATTCTTTCTTGCCATTAATTTTCTTTTCTAGAAAACATATTGTCAATATTAATTATTTGTTAAAACAAAGTGTCTTAAACAAGACGTACGATATTTGTTAATATCTCCAGCTATAAGCTCGTGTATGGCGTCCACATTTCATTTATTTGGAGGTGTTCAATTTGATTTCATAAAAAAAAAATATTGACCGGATAAATTTAGGAAGTGCATATGGCTACGAGGGACAACTCAACACCATTTGTATTTATTTACACTGCATTAAAATTGAATTCTTATTATTTGATTAATTTATCTATTCGTTTATCATCGCACCAAGCCGGAGGCTACGAGAGAGACATAGAAATCGTTGGCATGCATCACGTTACTTTTATTTTAATAGGTATTTAATTTGTCGAATCGATTAATTCTAAAAATAATTGATTCGATCCTATAAAATTTATTTATCCGTCACTAGAATAAATAAAAAAAATATTAATAAAAATTTATTTAAATAATTAATATTTTTAAGTTAATCGCAGTGGAGATTCGAACTTAAGTGTACTATTATCCCGAGGGTGTTACTCCCATTCTGACGATTGAATAGTAGTCGATTTGGATGTGGTTGTGAATAAAGCAAACATTCCTCTCCTAAATATATTCTAATAATAATAATAATAATAATAATAAAACTTTGTCGTTTGTTCATCTCGCAAGATTCATTCATTATGGAAAAGTCGCTAGAAAAGAAAAAAAAAAGAAGAAAAAATCACGGCGGCGGAAAAAGAAAGTTGACGTGCTGGTGTCCTGTTGGTCGAGAAAGCACACACCAAGTTGTCTTCCTTGTAATTCTCTCTCTATATAAATCCTCAGACCTCACTCGTTACCAGAGAGAACAGACAAGTACTAGAAGTTGAAGAAATTAAGCAAGGCACACGAGTGTATACAAGCCACTAGATCTCTCTTACTCAACCCTGTTTTTTTTTTTTTTTAATATCGCCTCTTCCTTGACAATTAAGCTCGATCGATTGGTAGAGTCGTAGCTCAGGATATGGTGATGGTCACCAGCTTCTTCCGCCACAAGTTGCTTGTTAATTAACCAGCTTGATTGGTGTTTTTGAGGAAGAAGAAGAAGAAGAAGAAGAAGAAGTAATGGAGGAAAGGAAGCTTCTAATTGAGAGTTCAAACTTTGCAGTTCTGCTGCAGAACCAGAGGATGTACGCTGAAGCACACTTTCCTGGTATATATATATACATCTTCTTTTAATCTTTCTTGTTCGATCTTTTGATTGAATTTCTTCTCTATTCTTAAAGTTTCTGCAACAAATCAAGTTCGGCGGCCGCTGTTCAAGCCCGTCGAGTTGGACGACAACATCGGGGACGATGACGACTCAGACGTCGACTCCCTTCGCGGCCGCCACGAAAGCAAGCGGCGGCTGACGACGGATCAGGTTCGATTGCTCGAGAACAGCTTCGAGCTGGACAGCAAACTCGAGCCCCAGAGGAAAGCTCAGCTCGCGAAAGCTCTCCGACTGAAGCCCAGGCAGATCGCGATATGGTTCCAGAACCGCCGCGCGCGGTCGAAGACGAAGCAGCTGGAGAAGGACTACGAGGCCCTGAGGTCCATCTACGAGAATCTCAAGGTTGCTCGCGAGTGCCTCATCAAGGAAAAGAAAGAACTGGAAGCAGAGGTGAAAATCAAACATAACAATGCCATGCAATCGATTTCTAGCTCATTTTTTTTCCTTCTTTTGATCGATTTTCGTTTCAATCAGGTTCTTTCCCTCACCAAAAAACTCCTCCTAAAGGAGAGGACGACCATATTGGACTCTGAAGAGGGATATAACTCCATGCTGATGGAGCTCACCGGCTCATCGAATGCCTTCCGACTCGACGACAACAACGACCACAACTCCGATCATCGGTCGTCGCAGATCGATGAGGTCGACGATGCCAGTTATGGACTGCTTTGGTCATAATTAATATATATAGTTCTTTAGTCAGATCTCTTCTATGGTCTGGAACTTGATTCTGATCGAGCTCAATAATATTCTTACGTTTAGAGTTTGCTGTTCTTAATAATATTCAGATTACATGGATTAACTGCATGTGTTAGAGAATCTGAATCAGTACAGTAGTGTCTTTGGCTCTTTCTAATTCTTCCTCTGTTTTTTTTTTTGGTTCTTTAAATCATCAGCAACAATCAATAGATGAATTTAAGAGGGAAAGAAAAGGATTTACACAAGAACATATTTACACATTAATCATCACACACATGTTAAATGAATATCTAACATATGAAATATGTAAATACCCTTACTTCGACAATAATCTATATATAAAGGCAGGTGTAAATTTATAAATAGTAAATCCTTAATTCAGCTAAAATTGAATAATAAAAAAGTAAGCTATCATATAAGTGTATCATGATATCTTTTGCATTAAATAAGTTGACGAGTTTAGTAATTAAAAGGGGTAATTTAGAATGAAACAATAATAATTCTAGAGTGCCTTTTAATAATTTTAAATATTTAGATATTTTAAAAAGTAGATAAATTTAGAGAAGTGATTTTTTTTACTTCTTAGAATTTAAACCCAATTTTGTTAGTCCCACACAAAAGTCATTCATTAAAGATAAAAAGAAATAAAGAAATTATTTTTCACAATATCCATAACACACACTTCCTTTTCTTTTAAACCTATTATCACAATGAAAAGAAAAAGAAAAAGAAAAAAGAAAAAAGAAAAAAAAGAAAAAAGAAAAAAGAAAAAAGAAAAGAAGAAAAAGAAAAGCGAAGAGGCCATGCATCTATATCAATTCAATTCAAGAAGAGTTCACCTACGGCACTCAAGCTATATATGCAAGCACATATTTCATGGCCACTTAATTTATCAACAAAAACTTTATAAAAAAGAAAAGACAAACACAAACATGAAAAAAGAAAAAAGAAAAAAAAACTTAATATTTGCAAGGCAAGATATTTGACAAAATCTTATTTACCTTCGCCATACATGCCCCCTTAAGCTCAAGCGGATCTTTATCATGCTAAAATTTAAAAGAAAAATCCAATTCGACCAAAAAAAAATGCTAAGATACTTTAGCATATTCAAACACTCATGTATTCATTGAGTTTACAATGTAGGAATCCAAGAAATACTCCAAATATGTTTGTAATGAGAACCATGCACAATGGCCGAAAATTCTCTTTAAAATTATAGAAAAAATCAAGGGCAAAATTTAACAGAGTGTTCTTTTTATTGGAATTGTAAAAAAAAAAAAAACTTTTTTCATTTATTATATAAAAAGCATTCCATCCCACTTTAATATATTTTTATTTTTAAAATTATCTTAATTTTTTAGTGTTATTATATCATAACAACTATAACGAGTTATAGAGATTTTAATTCTGTACATTCCATCTTTAATCAACAAACATTTATCAAATTTATCACTTTAATTGTTTGTGTATTCTTCCTCTTTCTCGCATCGTGCGGATTCACTTCCCACCGCATAAAAAACATATGTGGTTATAGAAGCCAACACGTAACTAAGATCGGATCTTGATTTTCTTTATCCAAATGATCTGATCTTTTCAAATCGAACTATAAAAATTTGATAATTTTTAAAATTCACTCTAAATTCAATATTTTTTTAATATCCATTTTAATTTTATTATTATTAAATATCTTTTAAAACAATTATTCTATTATTAAAATATATTTTTCATCAATCTATTCATAATGCATCTATCTCCAATAAAAATAAAGACAAGAAAAAAATAAAAAGATAAATCACTCTTAGTTTTTCTCATAATCCACATGTAAATTCACTCCTGGCTGTGTCTATCTCTGGCGGCCAATATCTCCCCAATGTCGTCATCGACTTTGTCCACCTACTCGTCAGTACCTTTCACCTTCTCTCTTACTATCCTGGTTGTGCGACCTTCGCATACAACGTATAATAATTATTTTCATCACTTAGCATGCGACCCCCCTAAGCTTAAAATTCTAAATCCGCCTTTGATAAATTAAGGAGGTGAATTCGATAAATTAAAAATATTAACACAACACAAAATTGAATTATCCAACTCTAAAAATTTAAAAATACTTAAAAAATATAAGGTGAAAATTTCAAACAATAATGTAGGTCGATTTTCACAATCCAAAAACCTAAATTTCTAATTTAAGGAGTTGAAAATAAAATTTTAAAATTCTTGATCTTAGCCATTGGTTCTAGTTGAAACAATGATCTGTCGATCTCGATAGCTTATCAATGACTCAAAGTCGAAGAATCATTTGTGATCTCGTTTCCTTATAATATTTAACATTCTTACATATGAGACCTTTATTTCAATCTAAATAACTATATTAATTAGCAATCTAATAAAATAAAATTTATACTTTACAATTCTCATTCAATTAATGAAACATGAAAAAAAAGAGAACAACTTACTCCTTTTATTTTTGTTGTGGTTGGATAAAGGGGAAGAGAGCAGCTTGTAAAGGGTTACTCGTTGGAAGATCGTTTCTTTTGAGAAAAACATAGAAAAGAAGATATGAAGAAAAAATAAAAGAGGAGAACTTTACCTTCTTCGTTAGTAATATTGACTAGATAAATGGGCAAAAGCATGGCAGTGGCGTATGATACAACGGGGTTGCTGCGTGTGTAGGGAGAAAAGGAGAAAAAAAAGAGGAAATATAAGGTTTTCTAAAAAAATATCATAATTCATTTTAAACCGATCGAACTTGTTTAAACTTTAAACTTGGTTCGATCATAATTTGGTCAAATCAACTCCAAATTAATCTCGATTTAAACCAATGTAATCCTTATCTCCGCACCTACCCGTTGAATTTAGTTCGAACCCGATACGATTTAATTTAATTTAACGCCCTCACTTCGTGTTCTAAGATTTAGTTCATCCGTTTATTATTTTATATTTTATTTTTAAAATTCAATACTTAACATTCCAAGTTGTGATATTTCCTTGTAAAAGTGGCACCAATGAATAACTTAGGTTGAGGGCTTTCCAAATATATGATCAATTTTAATTTTCACGCGACGAGGTGGTGAATTTGCCGATCAAAGTATTGGTGAGGGTTTGGTATTATTATTTTAAAAAAAATCAAGGGGGTGAGCTCACCCCTCATCCACACGTGGCTACGCCACTAGTTATAGTCCATAGTTGCTACAATATAAGCATTTCGCCCCCAGGGTGTAGCACTAATGGTGGGCGCATGGTAGCATGTCCGGATCGGGTAGGGGTCAATCCCCAGGGTGTTAATACTTGTGGTAGTCCCCGCCATGCACTTTCCACCTGTTTACCTGTTGAACCTGTTGGGTAGCCTGATGCGGGTGCATGTTAAAACACGTTTTATAAACATGCAACGGAAGCAAAATTAAAAATATAATAACCTAATTATTACATCACACGTACCACACACATACATGATGCATTCATGTAGAAATAATCACATAATAAAATTTTATGATAAATAACTTTATTCTAGTTATACCTACGAGCTCGTTATGAACCTTGTAGAGAGTGTTTGCTAGTCTCGCAAGGCAGTCTCTTCTAGAATCAACCAAGCGACGCTATGAAGTCTCGCCTCTATTTGTATCCACGTCGAGAACTCCGACAGACGACTTTGCTAAGTCTGAGTCGTGTCTCCGCTTTGATACTAGCCGAAGTGGGGAGACGGAACGATCCAAGCTAGAGAGGGATCTTGACTCGATTCGTGTCCGGTGACCGAAGCAACCAAGACGACACAAATCGAACGGCGAGCAACCTTTACAAGGTTGCTGTCCGACGACGCTAGAATCGCTGCCAACGGCTATGGGCCATGGCTAGGAAGTCCTCCCACCGGTGGAGGGCCGGGGAAGGGTGGCTGAATGGCTGGCGGCGCTCGGAGGGCGACAACGGTGGATGGGAGTCGACTGCACACGCAGGAACTGTTCATGTTGGCCTGATGGCGACTGGATGATGGCGTGGGTCCTAGTGGCCGGAGGCTGACTGGAGGGCAGCAGGTGTGGCTGCTTTCCGGCGTAGATGGCGGCGGTGCAAGGGGAACTTCTCCCCTTGTGGTCGACGGTTAAAAGAGGAGAGGGAGAGAGAGGAGAAGATGTTTTTCAAAAAACCTAACAATTAGGTTTCCTCTGAAACCCTTACATCTACTCTCCTTATGAGAGGATATTTATAACCTCTTCTCAATGATTTGGGGAACAAGTTATCACCCAAGCCCAAAACCCAATAGCAACCCAATTAAGTCATGGTTTGGTTCAAGACTAAAACATGTTGGTTCAAAACCAAATCACTTAGTTCAATAACCAAATCAAACTAATTTGGTTTATAATTAAACCAAAGAGGGTCTAATTCGTCTTCAAAAAACGTGACTCATCCGTGCTTTCGCTCCGGCGAAATACCTTCCATATTTTCCCTTTGTCTAGTCTATTTTCTTTTGATCTGAGAATCCAATTCTCAAACTCATTTTAAATTTTTTGGATAAACTCATAGTGTATGTGACCTTATAGGTTCCCAGTTATGTTGGTCATTCGTAATTAGCTATTAATTATGAATAGATTATGAGTGACATCTAGTAGTACATCATAACTCCTAATTGACTGAAAAGTCAACGGTTGATTCTAGAACCACTTCTGAACCCTTTAGGAGCTACAATGAGTTGTGCCTCGTTCCTTTCACTCATCTTATACCCACTTGGTTCAGGACATGATCTATGTGTAAGTCTCCACTAGATTGATTATGTCACATCTAACCCAAGTAATAGTTTCTTGTCTTGCGGATTAGAATTACTCAAACACATTATCCAAGAAGATCATTATCTTGACGTGTTTTGTTTTGTCCAAAGACTTACGAGTAATAATCCTGACAAGTGACCATAGAGCATACGTCTCTTTATACAAGGAGCAATTTTTTTCCTCTGTGAGCTATTCAAACACCTTCGGACACTTCAAACTTATACCCAACCATCTCGGGTCCACACCTCCAAGGAGATACTTGTTTAAGATGTCAAAGTATAAGTCTTCATAATCAAGATGACTTGAATACCTCAAGTCGAAGGAAGCTTGCATTTAAGCTGCAATGAGATTTTTATTGACATATTCATATATGTGAAGAACTATATGAAGTCTCATGGCAAGTCACTCTAATGAACTAGTTATCTTTAATTAACATTCACGTTTAACTCTCGACATCCAATATCTCCAGCCAGTGAGGAATGACTGCTTGATTAAACCAAAGAATATAACATGTACTAGTCTTATAGAATCGATGATGTCCGAACTCATCAATTCATTGATTATGAAAGATTTTAATACATTCATAATTACACATGTAGAGATGTTCACTTGTTATGATACAATCACAAGTTTTCTCGTGCTATGAATTATATTGTGGATATTCAGTAAATGAATTTAAGATCCAATCATATACATAAAGAATGTGCACTCAAGTAGTAAATCATTTATTTATCCAATAAATAATACATATCATAAGACGATTATCTTAGGACACCTCTTAAAAATAACAGAACCTCCCTCCATATGATATAGGGCAGTCGTAGGGGGGCCGTTAATGTAGCGGTTCCACATTTTTACAATATAAGCATTTCATCTATGCTTAATATATAGTTTATTTTTATCCACACCGATCAATATTATATTATAACAGCTACGAGATTATTCATCTCTGACCAATATCAATCAATATTATATTATAGAAGCTCACGAATTATAGTTATAATATAGATAATTTATACTCTCAAAGAAAAAAATCTTTCTACCCTTAGCCACTTGACAATCGTCGGCTATAAGTTGATTCTATGATTTATCTCTCTTCACATAACGTGAGGACAGACTGTGAAAAGTATTTGGGAATGAGCTATGAGAGATGTTTGAGACGAGTGTAATTACCTTTTTGTTATAATATAAATAATTTAGTTTTAATCAATATTGATTATTATTATTATGTTGTATTAATTATAAAATTTAAAATCGTAGTTATTGTAACGGTGTAAGTTTTAAAAAATAAAAATATGTTAGAGATGGGATGAAATAATATTTTTTTTCTTTTTGATAATAAACGAAATATAATATCTTTTAGATTATTTTAATAAAAGGATATTTAAAAATATTTTGTCAAAAATTAAAATCATTGAGCAAGGACCAGATCGTACCTGACCAGATCAAGTGAAACAGTCTGTCATGATTGGTCAAGATTCATACATAAGAAATGCCCCATGCCAGTTCACCTCTGACAGCGATGAAAACAAAGTGTTGGGCAGCAGCAGGAACATGCCAATTAACTTCACCTAAACAGATATCAAACGATCCATTATTGCATCTGCACATTTCATATTTTATTTCATGGTCTTTTATTTTTCAATGATTTAATTGTACTGATTTGTTTGTGATTAATTGATCAGTAGTTATGGTTTCGCTGTCCAAAGAAATCAGATAAATTCAAAAGATGTCATATATAGTGTACTGAAGGGTATATATATATATATATTATTAACCACGCATTAATTCAACAATAATTAATTGTTAAGAAGATTTTTCTTTTCATTTCATTTAAGTCATCCAAAAACAACGTAAGATTGAGAAAAACCTTGAATATATATATTCAGACCTGATATTTTATCACATATGATAGTATGTTTAAGATGAATATTGTGCATATTTTCTTGGTTAGCATAAATAAATTTACCTATAAAAAAAATAGAAAGCATGTTAAGCTTTAACAAATTTAGAAGATAGAAAAATATAAGATAAAGTATATTTTGGATGATAAATATCCTTCGATGATCCCATAAAAAAATACCTTTTTAATTTTCATCATTTTTCTTTGGATATAAATTAATAATAATAATTATAATATCATAAAAAAAACTCCTCTCTCCTTGAGATTATGTGACAATAATATTAGAGTCGAACGAACATAGTAAATTAAGCATTACAATTTACAATTATTAGTCGAGACATTCTTTGCATTAATATTATATACATATATATATACGCATATATACGATCCAACAATGACATTAGATCCGAAAATTCTATATTATTTTTCATGGTCTTCTAATTAATTAGATATAATTATCATTTGTTAGTTGAGACATTCTTTGCATTGATATATATATATATATATAGATTTGATAGTCTACACATCTTATTCTGTACCATCATGTGCATCTGCTGAGGTGACATAATCTTGATCATTGATAATATCACATATATTTTGATCAATGATGTGCAGATGATCACCTCAACATGTGTTCATGATTGTAATGGTGTCCCCGGGGCAATGGTGCAATGGTTAAGCTCTCCAATGGTTAATCAAGGGGTCTAA
>JBBUKS010021286.1:0-11638 GCA_038050645.1 Hedychium gardnerianum
TTTTTTATGTTAAGATTTTTTCTTATTTCTTAGGCTATTTAAACAAGGGTTAATCTCTTGTAAAAACATGTTAAGTTTAGATGTTAAATTTGGATATTGAGTTTGGTTTTGATTTGAATACAATTATTTTTTTCGTTTAAACCTAGAGGTGACTCCTCTTTGTTGGCGAATCCTTTTATTCCTACGCTTTCTCTGCAATCTCTATTCAAACGTCGCACCCAGAGATTTTCTCCCCTGCGCCAAGTATTTTCTCTTTCCTTGTTGAAAAAACAATATTGTCCTTGTACCACATTGGCCAAAGCTAATGGCTAACAAGACACCTTTATCCTATTAGTATAACTTCTAAATGACAAAAATATTACAAAACCATAAGCAAATATGTAAGGAATAGTAAGTGAGAGACTGAATCTAGAATATACTAGAAGCTTCTTTAAAATGGCAAAAGTGTGATTGCAATTTGTTTTTGTCAGTGAAACAACATATATTGCAAAAATAATAGAAGTGGGAGTATAAATCTTCATTCTTACTCTAAGTAAAATTTGATTCGGAGAGAGGGGTAGCGTCTAATTTTCAACAATAAGGTTTTTGGTAAAGGTGTACAGTGAATTGGTTCACATTGTATTTCCCCTGTGCATGTAAAGTTTGCATACAGAACAACAAATAATCTTCATTAGTCAATCAAGCTAGCAAACAGTTGTAAGTGGAGAGGCTCCAGCAAAAGAGTGGTTCATGGTCATGATACCAAAAATAATTGATCATAGTTTTAGTTGCATAGTCACAACAATTTAGAAGAAGCTAAACTTATAAACTAACCAATGTAGTTAGTAGATTAAAAGCAAACAAATCTAAATTCTAACAAAATATAGAGGGTCGTCTAAAGCATGACCTCATTTGTGCAATTACTAACAAATGAGGTGTATATTTTAGGAACGCCTCATTTGTGCAATTACTATGATGATGGTATAAGAGTGTTCTTAAAAAAGGATCTTAGAATGAAGATCTCTATGCAGCATGAGGTGCGCACAATCCTAGACAGACAGACCTAAAGAAACTAAAAGGAAAATAAGTATTAGGGATCAGGTGGCTCATGCAATTAGTCATGTATTTTAAAAGAACATTAAAAAAAATCAGGAAACAAGTAACAACCTACAAAATTTTGAAAAAAAAATCAAAAATTGAATTTCACTTACAAATATATCAAAAGAAAATACTTAATTGTAACATAGAACTATGCAAGTAAATAACTTTAAGATATCCAAGGGACCATCTTAATAGCTTTAGAAACAATACATAATAATGATTGAATATGTAGGTTTATTTCCTGTGCATTTACATCCATAAGACAAAAGAGAAGAAGTCAAAAAAATCCCAAGGTGTCATTTGGTTAGTAAGGTCCTTGTGAATCAATTGCAGGCTCATGTCTCAATGGAATAAGAACACTGATAAAAAAAAACAATTATTAAACTTAATCATCGAAAATCAACCAAACCTTTAAACTCAGTAGCTTTCCAGGAAACATGTAATCCCTTAATCTTTCTAAAGCTTTTCCTATTTTCAAATTAGTTTCTCCATCCAGATTCGCAATCTAAAAACAAATCAAACATGTATCAACTATAAGAACAATCAGGATTCATAAATTCTGACATTCAAATTCTTGAATAAATCTTCCATGTAGACATGCCATCACTTTAGGTCCTTAAAGTTAAAAAGAAACGTCAATGTACTCCATCAAGATTCGTACTAGCTAGGAACAACAAATCAGTAGGAAAAAATTCATCTTGCTTGAACTGCTCGACATTGAACAACATTATAATATCAACATATGCACAGACCACAAATGAAGTTCTAAAAAACATTGAGGACAGATAACAAATGTGATCAAAATTTACAAAAGTAATAAGTGATGCATTATATTTGCTATCATCGCAAAAAAATCGATGCGAGAAAATGCATACATCACAAAAAAAAATGTTTGGAAGTAAAACTTCAAATCTGCAAGTCCAAACTCATCAATAAGACCTACTTGACAATTTTTTGAAATTGAAATAACCAAAAAGAACTCTCATTTTGCTTAAATGTCTGGAAACAAGTAAAAGAAATTTGACACTAAATTCAAGAGAGCACTAATCTGGGCATTGGATCACCTGCACATAAGACACAATTTGGTTACCGGGAATGAAAGATAAATTCCATCATCAAACTTTTATTTGCTGTGGAAATTAGAAATTCTGTGTTCGGTCCACTTGTTCAAAACAAGAAATCAAGATTAGAAAACATCAAGTTCGAGAATTATGTAATCTGAAATTGTTGAAGTTAGTTAGTATCGAGTGATAAAAACAAAAGTTAAACATTATAACTATAGTTTAAAGAGGAGTAAATTTGTCATTTTCCTGTGTTTCCTAAGTATGTGACATCCTCAACACTTGCAAAATTGTCTCACATGTCAACCTTTAGCACTCCACCTGCCCTACATCATTTTCATGCATATCAAATACTAATTTACATAATATTTCATAGGGGTTCCCATAAGAAAATAGGTGCACAAAATTTCAAGCTTAAAAAGTTGTAAGAACTAAAATTTCTATGTGCTTCCTCTATTATCAGAATCTAAAAAATTCAGAAAAAGTAAAGAAACAAAAGTTTCCATGTTGAGATCTTAGAGGCAATGCAATAAATCTTGGAAATATTCACGCAAAAAAATATTTTCTTCAAATAAAATAAATGTCCATAATGCTAAATATCTAAAGTAACTACTCTTCAACGAATATGAATCCAAGAATTATTAGCAACCACAAAAAAAAGATTGTTAGAAAGAGGTGTATCAAAGTTTTATATCCTACCCTAACAATGTCGCCAACTTGCACCTTACTCCATGTAACAGTTTCCTAATTTTCACCTTGTAACACATCAACTGGAATATCATTTTGGAAATGCTTTTGTATTAAAGAGCAAATTGATTGAGAGAACAAATAAAAACTTCCATATCAAAGCTTGCTCAACGCAGAGATGAGAAGAATTAAAAATATAAGGAGAAATTTTGCTAACCCAATCTTGAAAAGCCTCCTTAATAAGGGAGACAAAGAACTAAACTAAGAGGAACCACATTTGTTTAGTGTAGTGAGTACAGAAAAGCATATTTGAAGAATAAATATATTAAAACTTATAAAGGTCCTCCCAAAAAATTACCTGATTGGTGTAGTAGATAAGATTGAAAACGCGGCTGGCACAGGCACCGCGGCTGCCGCGCTTTGCGAGGTTGTTAAATACGGAAAATAAAAATAATTAAATAATAAATGTTAATAGAGGAATAAGCTAAAGGAATGTTTAGGAATTTTTCTGGATTTAATCGAAACTAATATGACGAGTTCATAAGGATATAAATAATAGGCTTTAGAAAGTCTGTTTGAAATATCAATTTAATTGAGAGTTAATTGAATCAATTAACACCTAAGTTGAATTAAATAAACCTAAGTTTATAATTAGAAAACCTAATTCCATTTATATTTTCCCGATCCCTTGCTAAAACCCTAAGGCGGCCTCCGAAGATCAGAAGGAAGAAGTCCAGCAACAAAGCAACTGCTGGCTAACGTTGAAGCGGCCGACCTCGAGGAGGTCTTCAGAAGCTCCATCATCACCACAATCAACAACACCTTTGTCGACCTCCGCTCCACCATCTCCTCCGCCACCCACTTCGCGATCGCACAAGGTTCCGCCCAGCAAGTCTACGCGTTTTCAGTGCCACGACTACCTCTCCACCACTGAATGCCTCACTTGCTTCTCTGTCATGGCGATCCGTATCTGCCGGTGCAGCACCGCCAATGGCGCCCGTGCCAGTCTGCTACGAGAACACACCCTTCTTCAACCAAGGCACGCTCCTGGGGTTATTCAACATCTGCGGTTGAGTTGGAGAGTTGTCCAAACCAGAGTCTATTTCTTCCCTTCCACCGCTCTTCTTCTCCCTTCGCCTTCCCAACCATCTCACATGGCCTCACTGCCGTTGGGGTCCCATTATCCGTCAGAGCACGACTCCTTTCTTGCTGCTGTCACTCCTCCCCATAGCTCTCAGGTCGGCGAGGGCAAGGTTTTGGAATTTTGATGCTTTATTCCAACCATAGCAGCATCCTGCTCGTGATTCACATGATACTTTCTTTCTTAAAGGTTGAATGTTGATGTGAAATCCATCTCTTATTGTCACCCATCCCCTTCAAATTTGCTGATAGTTGCAAGATTAATTATTTTCTACAGCTCCTGCCGCCACAAAGGATTTACCTGAAGATTATGTTGAGAGGGTGAAACGAGTTCATGAAGTTGGTGGTTACGGATCCAAAGGGTATGCAATTTTTTTCTTCTATGCATATCCTCTAATTGCTTACTAGGTCTCTCCTTTTCCAGTTATGGATATGATTGGAAAAGAGATGAAGCGGACAAGAATTTGCTTCGGACACACACAACTGCAGTTTCCACAAGAATGCTATACATGCTTGCTCAGAAGGTGTTTCTATCCTGTTTTTAATGTTTTAAACTCACTACTTGTGTTGCTGAAATTCCTATTTGAGATTCCTTATTGATTTTCTGCATTACAAGCCAAGTTTAATTTGCATCACAAAGTACTAGGTAACTTCTCCTAGAACTCGGGGCATTCTATACGCTAATTAATGTTATCATATATATTAAGCTAAATTTGTAGCAATTGTATAGTATCCTAGGTTCAAATTATATCATCTGATGTTTATGTCCTTCTCCTAGGACTCAGGGCATTCTCTATGCCAATTAATGTTATCATATATATTAAGCTAAATTTGTAGCAATTGTATAGTATCCTAGGTTCAAATTATATCATCTGACGTTTATGTCCTTCTCCTAGAACTCGGGGCATTCTCTACGCCAATTAATGTTATCATATATATTAAGCTAAATTTGTAGCAATGTATAGTATCCTAGGTTCAAATTATATCATCTGATGTTTATGTCTCATTCATTCTTGTTGCTTTATAATGAAGATATATTTTTTCAAGAATTCTGAGAGAAATACTTAGTGCAACATGGGAAAAATATTCTAGATGCATTTTAAGAAGTTAGAGTTGGAGAAGGTATTGATTTATGCAAATATGTATTTCACTTGTAGCGCCTGGTTATGACTTGATGAAATAGTTACATTTCAGCTGATCCCTCATATCCACGACCCTTTAATAGGATAAAAGTCTTGCACACACGAATATAGTGGTATTCTCTTGTGAGGATATGTAGTGGTTACCATGCTTGGTAAACTCCTCTTTTGGTGCAAAGTAATTGATACTCAGGTAATGCACAAAAGTTGACATCTATCGCTATGATAATGAAACTAGATTTGAGATATTAAATTGGTTAGTTTCAATTTAAAGGTATGTTTCTAATGAACTTCATAGGTTCTAATTACTTTTCAGATTATATGTGTGTTACAAAACAACTATAAGTTGTTTCTTGATCAGTCCTCACATCCCAAGTTTTCTATATAACATATATGGATTTGTATCCTTTTTGTTATTGATGATGTAATCATATTTCTAGTTGCCACTGACAATTACTTCTAACTATGAAATTCATTCTAAACTGACAACTCGCTTCCAGGATGAACATACAGTGTTGTACCTGTTGAATTTGTTCAAATTCTTGAAGTTGAACTACTTAATTCGTATTCTTTTTTTTGTTGCCTGTGTTGACATTTCTTTTTTGTAGGCGGTTAGATATTCAGTTTGGTGTCTCATTAGTATCTGAGTTTACATGAGTTTGAGATGATTGCTATCCCATATTGCTTGATTATTTATTATTTGCTTCAAAATATTTATATGTAATTAACATTTAATTTTTGTGGATTTTCAAGTTCTTGTTTATTGCTTTGATTCATTTTGTGATCCATAGTAACTAGTCTCTTCCTTTTTCTAGAAATCCTTCACACCAAAGAGATACTACTCTATTGATCGTGTATTTCGCAATGAAGCAGTTGATAGAACTCATCTTGCAGAGTTCCATCAGATAGAAGGTATATTTGCAGTTCTGAGACCATCATTTCATACTAGGTGCGCATTTTTAATCATCGTTATTTGTAAGTCATCAAACATTTCACTCTTCATTTTTGGTTATTAGGGCTCATCTGTGACCATGGACTCACACTTGGTGATCTCATCGGGGTATTGGAGGACTTCTTTGCACGCCTTGGTAAGAAAACAATGCAAGGAACTCTTTCATTATTATTAGTGGTCTTTTTGCTATCGTCTTGTGTTACTATCTTCGCATGTGTAACTATTAGATAGTCAAACTAATTGTTTGATGGAAGTAGGGTTGACTTGTTGATAATATTATACTGGCAATGTATCATTTCTTTATCCAGAAATCCAATGTTTTTGAGCATATGAATAGTTGCTCCTGGAGTGACTAAATATCATAAACCATGACTCATGAGGATCCAGATTTTTTTTTCCGGCATTTCCAGATTCTAGTTTTTACAGCATTCATATACTTATTCTTTTTCTTTCACTGTCTTTGCTAGCAATAATACTTTATTCGAACACCTTTTTAACTGTAAAGCACCTTTGCACGAGTTTAGCTGAAACATAAATTTTTGGGGCATTGTTTATCTTTCTTGAAAGTGGAGTTATTATCATTATTTTTTTTAGGCATGTCAAAGCTCCGTTTCAAACCAGCATACAATCCATACACTGAACCAAGCATGGAAATCTTTAGGTACCAAATTCTGTTCACGATTTGTTACTCAGAAAGTCCCAATCTTGTCTGATCTGGTTCTCTCTCTCAGCTATCATGATGGTTTGAAGAAGTGGGTTGAGGTTGGGAACTCTGGCATGTTCAGACCAGAAATGCTTCTTCCGATGGGGCTTCCTAAGGATGTCAATGTTATCGCATGGGGTCTCTCCCTTGAAAGGTATGTTTTTATGCTCTTTATTCATTATAATGCACATGTCCAATTGGTTAGCAATTCATTTAGCTTATTTAGGCTATTTCAGAATCATGTCTCCCACATTTGTAGTCAACGATCTGTTTTCTTTGCCTCTCTGTAGAGGCTGATTCTGTTGTTGACTTTATGCTAACCTTTTCACTTCTCTAATCTGTTCCTTTTCCCCCGAACACTGTCGTTTATCCCTATAAAGAAATCTATGCTCTACACATCTAATAAACAAATGCAATTTGATCTATGGCACAATTTTTTTTTCTCTTCTGGAATAGATGTACTTTTTAGTTCTTATATTTACCATTATTCTGTGTGACCCAGGCCGACGATGATCTTGTATGGAATTGACAACATCAGAGATCTCTTTGGACCAAAGGTATAGAGAAACACCATAAAAGCATGATTGTATTATAATACATCAGTAGCTAGAGAATTGTGGCTTAAAACATAGTTATCGTTGGTTTCAGGTTGATTTCAATGTTATAAAGAGCGGGCCTATATGCAGATTGGGGCTGCAGTAAATCACCACAGCATCCAATACAATCCTTTTACCATTTAGTATCAGTGGACTGGTGTTTTATTTCCTTTTCATTTTTGTTTGTTCTGATACAAAAGATGTTTTTCAAAGACATTTTTATGCTACATGTTTGCTAATAAAGACTACATAGTGCAATATACTAGGTCCATTTTGTTTGCTTATAGGGTGAAAGAGGTGATATTTGGGTTCATAAATTAGTTACAATGGCCCGAAGATTGAAATCATTGTACTTTTTTGCATTCAATTTAATTCTTGTTCCTTGTTTTGTGGATTAATTTTGAATGGATGGTGTTTCTTATAATATACAATTCATTTAATTTAGTATAAATTTTTTTCTCCATATACGTGAAATGGTCTTCCATGTAGGTCCGTGCAACGTAAATTCATGGATCAACCCAGCCGACGAAGTGGTACTGCCAAATTGTTCATTGCAGCAATAATTCTCACCCGGGGCTCCTCCAGGATTGTTCCACGTAATCTGGAAGGAAAATAAATCAATGAGGGTTTTGTCCAACACAGTGGCCTTTTGTATGGGTCAGTGACCAGCGAGGCATTATGCGCACATTGAGGATCAATCTCGTGATCTATTGCGGTAATATCATACGCAGGTATCAACTGTATTAGCTCGTGAGCTATTGCCAAATTATTCATTGTGGTGCTTGATATGATAGTGGGTGCCAACTAATTATGTTCTACTGTCTAAACAAAACAACAAAGGTTGTGCATTTCATATAAATTGCCTGTCAAATCAATTCATTAATGTTAATTTTTTTAAATATATATATATATATTTAATTTTAAGTCGTCACTTAATCACTCAACTCCAATTAGCATTCTAGTACTATTTCGTCAACAAATAATTAAGAGCATTGCTAGTGGTTGTCTAGTTCCTTTCAAGTCTCAGTATGTTAGTCGAAGAGAGTGTTTGGACGATGTTTATTTTTTTTTAATCTAAATATTTAATTTTTTGAATGATTAATTCTGTAAATGATCAATTTGATTTATAAAATTTTTTCATACGTCATCATTGAATAATATTTAATCGTAGACTATGGAAGATAAGATCAACGGCAGGCATCCCTAAAATCCTTGAGTGAGATTGATGTGAATCAGAATTTCAATATTGTTTCAGACTTTGTGAAAAAAAAATTGCGTGTTCATGACTCTATTCGATTGAACTTTGTCCCCCATTAAGTAAGTCAATCTAAATAAATTTGATTAATCTTTAATAACAGTGATATACATTATTAAAATTTTAATTTATGTTTTCTATTGCACATAATATCAGCTCGTTTTTTTTAATGCATCTTATCCATTTTAATTTATGTTTTCTATCGGTATGGATATTAAATTTTCTAATGAGTACGTGCAATTTCTTTTTTAGGTTTCTTTTTGTCAGATGTGAACGCGATCTAATCGATAGATACGCGGGTAGGAATTGGGTAGATTTTCTTTTCCTTTTTTAAATACTCCTTAAATGATAGATACGATACCAGTATGATATTAAAGGCAAAAATGAGTTTTTATGTCGGGGAATGTTAAATGTACATGTTAAAAACAGAGCCATCAAGGAAACACTAGATATACTGCTCTTCTTCCTCTGAAGCCTCTCCTTCTCATGAACTCTCCTTCCATTCTGCACCAGTGCACCTTCCACCTCACCGCCACCTTCTACTACTACCACAACCGCTACTGCCTCCGCCACCGCCGACGACGTCTTCCTCCGGCCGCCACCAGTCCTTCCCGACGATGTAGGAACCAAATCCAAGAGCTTGCTCTCTCTTCCTTCTTCGGCCTCGCAAACGCGCGTAGAAAGGCATCGTAGGCAAATCGAGGGGAGTGGCGATGGATGGCGAGAACGGGAAGGAGAAGAACAGAGGGAGATTGGTCAACATGAGCCGGCTCCTGAAGAAGTACTACGCGAGCGTGATGCAGCCGCTGCTGTTCGTTAAAGGGGAGAAAGAAAAGGAGAGAGAGAAGGGGAAGGTGATGCGGAGGAGGCCGTGCTCATTCTCCGGCGATCCTGGTTTCAAGGAGCAGGGGAAGAGAGAAAAGCAGAGGTGGAAAACAGAGCAGCTGCGGTCGGCGTCGGAGTCCGCGAGGACGTCCCGCGCCAACAGCGGGGCGCTGGCGTCGTCGTCGGTTTTCTCGTCCTCGGACGGAAGCACGATGGAGGAGCTGCAGAGCGCGATACAGGCGGCGATCGCGCACTGCAAGAGCTCGCTTGCGAATTCCGAGCAGCAAGGGAACGATAATCTGGCTGGCTGACGGTGAGGCCCGAGAGGCGGAGATCAGTCGACTGTTGAATGGCGAGAAAAGGGTGTAAACTTTTTGTATGTTGGAAGTTTGAGAAATTAATGTGAAAATTAAATTTAATGATTTTTATTTCATAATATTTTAATATTATGGAAATTGTTCTAAAAGTATATATCGACCGACTAATAATAATAATAATAATAATAATAATAATTTTAATAATAATAATAATAATTTTATCGTCAATGAATGAATAATTTATAAGTTATCTCCTACAAAGTCATTGATCACAAAAAAAAAAAAAAGGATCATCGAAGCTTCTCATTGAACCCGAGAAAAAGAGAGAGAGGAAGAACGAGTTAGAATGGAAGTCGAGTGTCCCACCTCAGTCATTTCGATACTTAAGTAAGACTTCCGGCGAGGAAGAAGGAGAAGAAGAACAGTGATGTATTAATCAAAGCATATATTTTCGTAGGTGTATTTATATCCACCGGAGCGGATTTCTTTTATATTATTATTGCTGAATACTTCTTTTCTCTAATATTAATAGATGATAGGACTTTGCTAAACTCTAGTAAGAAATGTGTCATGTCATTATATCTAAGGGTCACATCACTTACATCCTGCATTGTCGCAGATCATGATGTACCTAGTAGCCACACGCCCCAGTAGTCACACGCCATGTATCCCATGTTATTTCACGTGTTCTGACAACTCATGTAAAGGCACACGTGTTCTAACAACCCACGTGAAGGCTCACATGTTGTTAATCAATCGAAATAGTTCAATTGGAGGGCTTGGCGTGTTAAGTGGAGAGAGATCAGCGAAGCTGGGATGACTGGAGAGAGGCTATCGGATCATTGCAATTGAACCGAATGGATGTGTGCATTGGATCGGCGTAGCTGAGCCGAATGAGGAGTGACTGATTGGTAGAACGACCGGAGAGAAGTTTAGCATATGGTCGGTTGGACTGATTGGAAGGGCGTTGAGCGTCTAGTCAGCGGTGAATAGAACTTTCAGTTGGAGGGACTAACCAGAGAAGAGCTGTGCGGTTGATTGGTGGGACCGACCAGAGAGAGTTGAGGGATCGATCAATGGGATCAATCGGAGAGGAGCTGAACAACTGATTGACTCATCTTGGCTTTGACTTTCAATCAACCTAATTGTTGATCTTCCTACTACTCGTAGAGATTTCTAATACTTTCCTTATCAACCTCTTTTTCAAAGTGCATAAAAAATATTTTTGAGATCAATGTGTCTTATCCCAAGTAGTAAGTACGAAGACATTTGTTGCCTGAGGCGCCGGGTTCGAGCCATCTTAGTAATATATTACAAGTTGTATTGTTGCCTGCGGTGCCGTGTTTGAGCCCTCTTAGCAACAGTGTGGTACTGTGCCTCTCCAAAAAATCCCTTCGGGGGTTTCTGGAGTATGGGACCGCTCTGCGGTGGGGCCAGTCACAATAAAAAATTTACCCAACACAGTTTTTCATCCGCTCGGGATGAGCTGATGGCTAGTGCATGAGGTGTTACCATCATGAGGTCTGGGGTCAAATCCTGGCTAGTAGCCAGGTTCCTACCCTCCCACTACAAAAATTTCATGTTTTAGCGACGGAACTAGCGACGGAAATAATTTTCCGTCGCTAATTAGCGACGGAAAATAAATTCCGTCTCTACTTCCGTCGTTAATTCCCCGACGCAGAATAGAAACCCTAATTCCCGTCGTCATTAGCGACGGATATAAAATTTCGTGGCTAATTAGCGACGGATAAGCAATTCCGTCGCTAATTAGCGACGGAAATAAATATCCGTCGCTAATAAGTGACATTTAGGGGAATCGGGCAGTAGCATTTCTCTCTCCCCGACTTCTCCCTATTCTCTCCGAAACTCCGGCGGTCTCCCGA
>JBBUKS010021305.1:0-11638 GCA_038050645.1 Hedychium gardnerianum
AAGCAAGGCTTGACTTGTGGACACGTGTAAGACTTGGTGAGCAAGCCATGCATGGCTTGTTGAGCAAGCAAACTCTCCGATCATGCCATGTACATGGTGTATAGGCAAGCAAGACACATCGATAGCTGAAATGAAGCCATTCGGAGGTGGATGCGATGAGTCGGCCACAACAGTGGGTCAGTCTCTACAGTGCACATTACTTGCTTTGCAAATTTACTCTCTTATATAGGGAGGAGTAAATGAGAGAGAGGAAAGTAGTTAAGCGTGGAATTAATCTACAGAAACACCCTCCAAATTCTTCCTCTCTTTTCTATGCACCTTTTTACTCAGCAGATTGTGATAGTTTTCGAGTGTAGCTTAGTTTGTCATGACAACCAGTGCTCGGTTGTACTCATGGTTTTGTCATTTTATCCTAGGAGATAGACATCCACCTAAACCTCAGAGCAAACCTGGAGGAAACGAATTTGTTTTAAGGAGACTGCGCTCGGCAGGACTTGGCATCCACTCGGTGTTCGTGTTGCAGCTTTCGGCATTCAGTCAGCGACTCTCAGAAGCATCGCAGCACCGACTCTTCTATCATTCAGGTCGGAGAAGCCCCTTGGCTCCTCGTCGATTCTCGACATACACAAGGCGACTCGGAGAAAGCATCTCCGTTCGGACGCAGCTTGACTCGCTCGGACAAACTTGCCGCTCGGCTTATGACAACCGACAACCGACAACTTGAGATTATCTGCTCCAGCCGCTTGACAAGTAAGTCAGACTCGAGTCGGCGACAACCGATAGCTGAAATGAAGCCATTCAGAGGTGGATGCGATGTGTCGGCCACAACAGTGGGTCAGTCTCTACAGTCCACATTACTTGCTTTGCAAATTTACTCTCCTATATAGGGAGGAGTAAATGAGAGAGAGGAAAGTAGTTAAGCTTGGAATTAATCTACAGAAACCCCCTCCAAATTCTTCCTCTCTTTCTGCTATGCACCTTTTTACTCAGCAGATTGTGATAGTTTTCGAGTGTAGCTCAGTTTGTCATGATAACCAGTGCTCGGTTGTGCTCGTGGTTTTGCCATTTTATCCTAGGAGATAAACGTCCACCTAAACCTCAGAGCACACTTGGAGGGGACGAATCTGTTTTAAGGAGACTGCGCTCCGTAGGACTTGGCATCCACTCGGTGTTCGTGTTGCAGCTCTCGGCATTCAGTCAGCGACTCTCAGAAGCATCGCAGCACCGACTCTGCTACCATTTGGGTCGGAGAAGCCCCTTGGCTCCTCGCCGATTCTCAACATACACGGGAGGCGACTCGGAGAAAACATCTCCGTTCGGGCGCAGCTTGACTCGCTCGGACAAACTTGCGCTCGGCTTACGACAACCGACAACTTGAGATTATCTGCTCCAATCGCTTGACAAGTAAGTCAGATTCGATGGATTTCGAATCGAAAAGATTCCCCCAATGACCCCCCAACAGTAGGTTCGTGCATTACATCTACATTAATTTTTATCCTCTTCCTACATTTTGGAACTTGGATCTTAATTCCATAAGGAGAATTTGCAGCAAATTGTCATCTAACGGCTGCGAGTACACTAGTTTTGCATATTTGGCAGTAGTACAATGAAATATAATTTTAGCAAAAAAAAGAGAGCTGTGATTATGCCAGCAAGGTCATCGAAACCATTCTGGATTTGTATCAATTTCGTCATGATAGACCTAGACAAACAAGATCTAGAATTTGCTAAGTCACATAACTTTGACATTAATTGGTACAATTTGGCCAATGAGTTGTCTATAAAAAGGAATTTCTGGCCCCGAAAGATTTCAATTTTAGAAGTCCATTTTCTCAGATATGCTAGCCTTTAATGATCTTTGGATTTTCTTTTCTTTTTCTCTATGTATGATTTGGATCTGATTTTTTTTTATCAGTAGAAGATTCTCTGCTGATTCATGATCCAGAAGCATATGAATATGCATATCTTTGTCCGGCTTTGACGAGATATTGATACTCTGAGACACTAAAGGCATTTGAACATGATAATAATTGAAAGAATGCTGATATCCAGTTGTCTTTCTCTTTATTTTATACTCCACGTGTGTGTTGGTGTGGTTAAGTAATAAATATCCTTGTATACCTATTTTTTATTTGAAATACACATTTACTGCATTAAACAACTCTGCTTCTATGAAATTAAACGATGTTACCATTGATTCTGTGAAGAGGGGGATGATATGAACTTCTTTACTTTTAAAGTCCTTGTTATTTTTCTAATTCTATTAGTTCCTTATGATGTTCATGAATGCTTTAGACAATGCAAGCACACTATTGAATAATTTGTTTTCCTCTAGTTCTCTGAATTTGCTCCCATTGTCTTGCTATGGTAAATTATTTATATGTATCCTAACTATATATATTTTTCTGAATTCTTTTCTTGTACTCGCATATTTTTAGGTAACAGTGCAAGAGACTTCAGTCATACAATTTGATGCATTAAAGGAAGAACAGAAGTCACTCGTCCAAGAGTCTACAGAGAGCATCCAAGAATTTAAACCTTGCTGGTCCAAGCCAGTTCCAAGTAAGTGAATGGAGTGTCTCAGGATTCATTGCTATGCTAGATGGAGATTTTGTACTCTTAATTGACAGTGCGATCATTTGTTTACTTTTCCCTTTGGATTTGTATCTGTAGAAGAAGTACAGCAGTCAAAAGGTTACATTACTTTCTCCTTAACTGGAGGTCCCGAGCACCATATCTCACAGGTAGGGACTATGTTTCAATTTATCGGTATTGACAACGCTTATAAATGAACAACTTTTGTTGTATAGGTTTTTGGTTTTGGCTCAGACAAGTTAAAATTTAATGTCAATGGTTAGCTTGATGATACATTCTCCAAGATAACTATTTATTCAAGAATTTTTTATTTTCTAATATATAGCTTGCGTTTGGTTCTTACAACACAGTATCTAGCTTATACTCTTATATGTTTCATAAGTTAATCAATATCTTGTCAAAAGAAAGGTAGTGTTTAACTTCGATATTATCCTTATAGTACTGATTTTATTGGATTTTATGATATTGAAGAGTAATATGATGGTGAAGTAAAAAAAAAAAAAGGTACAAAAAAAAAGATAAGATCAATGAACATTATGTAACAGTGATTTTATTAATCTCCTAATTTTTCTTGGTCAGATCACTGATGCGGTTGTTATTGTGAGGTATTTGGATGCTACTCTAGTACTTCCTGACATCAGAGGAAGTGAGCTTGGCCAAAAAAGGTTAGTTGGGCAACTTTGTCATTGTTTATGTTTCCATATCTCAACACTTATTTAACAGCTTATAGACATAAACATATTTTGATTCTAAACCCAAATAGAGACCATTGATTCCTAAGCTTACATTTTATTTTTTGCCATCAAATTTCATTTTTGCAGGAATTTTGAAGATATGTATGATGCTGATAAGTTCATTACAAGCTTGAACGGTGTCGTAAAAGTAGTAAGGGAGCTTCCTGCTGAATTAACTACTGAAACTCCAGCAGTTGTCAAAGTACCCAATAGGGTTTCAAGAGAATACATTGTGAACAATGTTGAACCAATTTTTCAAAGCAAAAGTTATTTGAGACTCACAAGTGTCTTCACCAAAATCAATTTGAAAGGAAATGGTAAACCAATTACTGATTTGGATTCAACTGTTTGCTTGGCTATGTTTGGAAGCCTTGAAATGAAGCATGAGATTTTGGAAGTGGCTGATCGAATGGTTGAGAGACTAAAAATACTTAGTCGCAATACAGGAAGTCAGTTTATTTCAGTTGACCTCAGGGTTGATGTGCTAGAGAAAAAGAGCTGTAAAGAAAAAGCAAATGGGAAAAAACCTTGTTACTCTCCTCTGGAGATCAGAGATTTCTTAAGAAAAGTTGGTTTCAATGCAGATAGCACAATTTACCTTACTCAGACTTGGTGGCATGAAAGTCTCAACCCTTTGAAGGAGATGTTTCCAAAAACTTATACCAAGGTGAGTTGCAGATTTGCCAATGATTTATTACCACAAACTTCACCCTTTATGTCCTTTTTTTGAAAAGATTTACATTTCATGACTTTGAGCTAGAATTTTTGTTATGCCTTTGTGATGTTGCAGGATGACTTAATACCTGCCGAAAAGAAGGGCCAATTTCTCCAATCAGGAAGCACAGAACTACAAAGAGGTCTCGACTTCCAAATATGTTCCAAGAGTGATGTCTTTGTGCCTGCCATTTCTGGTCTGTTTTACGGGAATGTAGCTGGTAAAAGAATAGCTTCAGGCCGCACGCAAATACTTGTTCCGTCCAAGGTCCTCAGTTCCTCTCCGGTTGCCACTGATTTCATCTCAACTTATGTCTCCAAGAAGAACCATATTGCATACTCATGTTTCTGTTAGTTGTTTGGAGAATGAACTAGAAGCAACAAAGAGCTTGTTCTGGAATCGCTTCTAATTAGCTTTTCTTCTTTAATATGTGTTTTGGTTCCCAAAAGGCAGAGTGAATTGGCCATGTGCAGGTTCATGTAGCTTAAATGCAACTACCACTGTTTGTATTATGTAATAAAGTTGTGTCGGTCAAATTTAAAAGGAAATATTTCTTTTCTTTCTGGTACCAATTAACTTAATTTTCCGTCATGATTAAATTGTTAAATTATAATTAATTTAATTTAATTTAAACTAGATCGACACCTCTAGTTTTTTTTTCATTTAAAACTCTTTTTATAAAAAGAGAAAGAACTTGTCGGACTTTATGCTTTGGATCTTCCAATTATTCTGAATCCCTTGCAATGGCCGCCAAGCATGGCATCTGGAGCTCCACCAATTTCTTAGATGCCGGCTTCCTCCGTTCCGCATCTTCTTCTTGCTCGACCCGTCGCTGTACCGTCAGCATCGTGTGCAGATCTTCATCTTCCTCCTCTTCTTCCACGGAAATCGGGATATCGCAGGCTCAGCTCCGAATGGTCGAGGCGTTCGATCCAAAGATTCCTCTTGTCGAGGCTATCACCCCTCCCAGCTCGTGGTACACGGACTCTTCCTTTCTTGACCTCGAGTTTGAGCGCGTCTTTTTCCGTGGATGGCAGGCTGTTGGTAATTCGTCTTCTCTAAATCTATAAAGGAATGATCTTTCTCCGCTAGTGACGAGCTAGAGCGTGATATTATTTGTTTTTGAAAACAGATCAAGTTTGATCCTGTATTTACCCTTTCGTTATTTTGTTTTCAATTAATTGGGTATGGCTCCTCTGTTAAACAATCGTCTTTTGGTCAAGGGGCCGGTGGAAGTGGAAAATTATCATCGGGTTGTATTCTTTTTTTTTTTTCCTGTTTTCTAAATGAAGCTTTGATCTTATCGTATGCAGGCTATACCGAGCAAATCGAGCGTCCTCGTGATTTCTTTACTGGAAGGTATTAAGCTTCTTTTCTGATCGAATTCTTCTTTGGGTAGGTCTATATGTGAATTGTACAACGCTGTACTGTATCGCTACAGTTATTTGATTGAACCTTGGAGTATTTGGAAGTTTAAATGCTTGAACTATTTCACTGAAGAATCACTTGCATGTTTATGCCAAGTTTTTCAGGTGTCGAAAATGCTGTCCTGAAAACCTAGAATCTGGTTTTCCTAGCTGGCAGTGAACTTTTTTGATGTGATGAGAATGCGTAATAAGGGATATGGAAGTCATGAACTCATAGTGGCTTGGTGCTCTCACCCATGAGTAATTGTGTGGGACTTTGACTTATGCGGTGGTTCATGTCATGGCTCATACTAATTGTATTGCTTGACCTGAACATAAATGCATGTTCCAGGGAATAGGATCGACTTTGGGATTGTAAGCTGCATGAGTGCCCTTGAACACTAATTAGGTTAGGCATTGTCAGAATATAGAGATTTTAAACCAATGGTTAAGATGTTTTAACTTTCTGGTACTAATTTCATAGCCATGAACTTTTGCAGCTATAAACATTGCAGTCATTACACCTACATATTTCCAGAATTCGTGGTTGCAGATGCCATGTCCACTCTGCTATATATATTTATTTTACTTTTTTATCTAATTAAGTGCAACATCAGGTTAGGGAATGTTGAGTTTGTCATCTGCCGAGATACTGATGGGGATCTTCATGCCTTCCACAATGTGTGCCGCCACCATGCCTCAGTACTTGCCTCCGGAAGTGGGGAGAAGTCATGCTTTATATGCCCTTACCATGTGAGTAACTAGAAGTGAAGGCTTTTCTATTCAACACCATCTTCTTTACTTTCCTTGGGATCAGGGGCGTATGGTAAGTATGTGCTTGGCTGGGCTCAAGCCCAGCAATGACCCACAAGTTTTTTTTTATATATATAGGTATATATGGTCTAAAATTTTACCAAACTCCACCTAATTATTTTCTCCTACCCAAACCCTATCACGATTCTCTTCTCCACAAATCGATATAGAGTACGTAATTGATAGGTTTGATCTCTTGAAAAATCGAAGGTTGCAACTAAAGTAGTATTTTATTGAAGTTACATCTCTTTTGAAATAAATTATACTTTTTCGTTTATGCATACTATATTATCATTAACGTTTAAACTTTTGGCAAATATTTATCTAGATTTGATGATTTTATGGAGAAACTTATGGTTTGCATTTAAATTTTTATGTTATGTTGAAAATGATGTGAAAAAAATATCAGATACTTTACAAAAGCATTTCAAAATTGATTTACCTAAGAATAAGTTTTCATTTTTTATAAAATCTATTGTAATTATTTTTTTTTCATTTTTTTCTAATAAAAATGAAAATTCGAAAGAAAAAGAAAAAATGGGTTTTGCTTTGTTTTTTTTTTTTTGACACAATTCGTATTTTCTTGGAATGATTATAAAAAAAATTAATGTATCTAAGAAATAGTGAAAGTCACTGTTCCTTATATTGCTACATTATGATATTTTTGGGTTGAATTAATTTAGAAAAGATCCAAATTTAGGAATTTATCAATAGATAATGTTGCTCCAATACCTAACCAAAGAGCTACTGCGATACTGATAAAAAATATTATTGTAGCTATTGGATGATAAATAAATATTTTAAAATTAAATTTCCTAAATTTTAGATTTTTCAAAATTTATATTTTTAATTTTTAAAATATATTTTTAAGAAATTAAATTATTTTATAAATTTAAAGTTTTGATGACGAATAAGTGGTTTCGTCGCCAATTTGATGACGAAAATTGAATTCATTGCCAATTTGGCGATGAAAACCGAATTCGTCGCCAAATCGCATTAATATCCCGAACCATGCCCCAAACCCTAGATCTCGAACCGCCTGCCTCCCTCTTTCCTCTTTTAGCGCCTCCGGCGATCTCACAGTCTCCAACACGCTGTCTCCAACAACGAGGTACTCGATATTTCCCCTCGCCTTCCCCTCCATCCCCTCACTGGCCTTGGGCTCGACTAGCTGCGACCGGCATGGCCCCGTGTAGTAGATTTAGTACTTGATAGTCGAATTGGGCATTGTGGATGTAATTTATCTGAATTATTTCTGGGATGGATAAATAAAATCCCTTCAAGCAGAGTTTTTTTTTAGTCTACAATCTTATTTTTTATGATGTTATCATATCTTGGATCATTTAGGTTTGGAGACTGAAACTTAAATCATATTCGTTGGTTTAGAGAATGGAGTTGATCGCTAACAAGATCAATGGGAAAGTCTTTGTAATTGATTCACTGACAAGTCTCACCTTTACTTTATAATGAGCTTTAGAAAATAGATCATGTGCTTCTTTGAGAAAATTACATACATACTAAATTAAAGAGAGAATAATATAGATATCCTTATAAGATTCTTTCATTGATTTCTATTTGCTTTTTTGTTGGCATCATGGCTCTATTTTTCTTGAAGTTGTATTTTTTTTTTTGCTTCAGTTAGTCATTACATATAAATTCTAAAAAGAAAATTGCTAACACTTTTTTTTTCCGCATCACTATTTATGTCCATTGTGGATTATAAAAGTAAGACAGAACGACTTGGATGAATAAGAGTGTAACCCTTTTGTGTTTAACTTTTTGAATGAATACCTTTAAAATTTTTAGGATAGATAACTGTTCTAGTTTACAATGACATGAAACTGTTTGACTCATTCTAAAATTTTTATATGCTTGCTGTTATGATATTATAGTAATCAATATCCTTGAAATTAGTTTGGTGAAGATACTAGTGCATGTTAAGTGGGTGGTTGTTATATTTATAATGACCAAAGACAGCCAACTTGAAAGATTATATCAGTTTACTAGGTCATTAAAACTTAGAAAAGAAAACGTAGAATATAGCCTAATATTTTATGCAAAAAACTATTACATAATTATTTATAACTATTAATCTGGTCGCATGACAAATTAGTCCATGTGGCTTGGTATTGCTGTGGATACTGTTAATTTCTACTATCTTATGTATTTTGGTCATTCATATCATTTGTGATTTGTTGTGAGTCTTGCATGGTTACGATCGACCTCGGCCAGGCTCGACAGGCTGCGAGCGGCTTTGATTGGGATTTGGCGATAGCTGGCCACGTTCAGTCGCGAGATTATTGATTTATATTTATTTGTGAACTTTTATATTTGATTGTTGACTCGTAATGTTGTTTGTTCAAGTCAATATTTGAGGTGTTTGGAGAGACTCTTATTTTTGTTCACCTTTGTTAGGTATATCTTCACCCATTACTTTAATAATAATAATATTAGTGTACTATCTCATGTTTCCATTTTTTTTGTTATTATTAATGTTTCTCCATTTGGATGTGAACTAATTACATATTGACTATTAGTATGCTATATAAATTTTATGTGTAGTAATTTTTATTAATATTTTAATAAATTAGAAACAGGTAAAATACAGAATGAAAGAAGTTGGATGTATAAAAAAAAATTACTTGGACGTCGGGGTTTAACTGATGAATTTATGACTGGATTATAATAATTTTTTAAATTTTACATCTAGTAATGTTGAGTATATGAATAATAATAAGATAAGGTGTCTGTACAGAAAATGTTATAATGATAAATTTTTAGAGTATGGTAAAGTTTCATAACATCTTTGTAGATTTAATTTTACCGTAAATTATTATAATTAGATATGTCATGATGAATTGTTCATATCTGATCAAAATTATGAACAAAACATACAAGTCTCAGTTAGTATAGATCAAAGTCATTATAATCAATTAAATCCATATCAGCGAATTGTAATTGATGCAACGGGTCAAAATTTCATTAATAATAGAAGAAAAAAGAAGAATTCATTAAGAATAAAATTGAAAGAACACCTCCGCCATTGAGATTAATAGGTGAATATATTTGGTACAGAGTACTTAACTTTCCATCTGTTATTGAAGAATCACATGGTACAACATACGAATATGGAAGTACACATAAATGGACTAAACGGAGTATATTTTGGGATTTATTGTATTCGAAGAGTCTTTTGATTCATTAAAATCTCGATGTAATACATATTGAGAAGAATATTTTTTGATAATATGATAAATACAGTTATGGATATCACTGAAAAAATGAAAGACAATCTGAATACAAGAAAAGATATGCGACTCATTTATAAATGATCTGCTCTTGATGTCGATGAAAGTAGTAAGGGACTAAAACCAAAGATAATTTATACATTGAATAAGGATTAGAGACGTGTTGTTTGTGAATGATTGAAATAATTGAGATTTCTTGATGGTTAAGTCTCTAATTTTGGAAGATGTGTCGATATGAAAAAATACAAATTGATTAATTTAAAAAGTCATGACTGTCATATAATCATGGAAAGACTAATTCCTATTGCTTTTAAGGAACTCTTATCAAATTTTATTTGGGGTGATATTATGGAGTTAACCATTTTCTTTTAAGACATTTGCTCAACGATTTTGAGACATTCACACATGGAGACATTAGAGACATTCCAATCATTTTGTGTAATTTAGAAAGAATATTTTTACCCTCATTTATTGATGTGTCAATATGAAAGAATACAAATTGATTAGTTTGAAAAGTCATAACTGTCATTATGTCTCTAATCTTGGGAGATGTGTTGATATGAAAGAATGTAAATTGATTGATTTGAAAAGTCATGACTGTCATATAATCATGAAAAAGCTAATTTCCATTACTTTTAAGGAACTCTTACCAAATTTTATTTTGGGTGACATTACGAAGTTAAGCATTTTCTTTCATGATATTTGCTCAACAATTTTAAGACACTCACACATGGAGACGTTGGATAGAGATATTCTAATTATTTTATGTAATTTAGAAAGGCTATTTCCACTATCATTTTTTGATTCCATGAAACAATTTTTGATTTACTTGTCATATGAGGCCAAAGTTGGAGGTCTTGTCCATTTTCGATGGATGTTTGAACGGTAAAATTTTTATTTTCTATAATTCATTATAAATGCATAAAAATTGACTAAATTTATTATATATTAATATCTAATCGAATTTATTATATTATAATCATATTCTTATATCATTTAAAGAAAAAGTAAAAAATAAGACACGTGTTGAAGCCTCTATTGTTAATACATATATTGTGGAGGAAATAATAACTTTTGGATCATATTATTTTGAGCCTCACGTTCTGAGCAAAAGACGAAAAACGAAAAGAAATAATGAGGTTTCTATTGATCTCAATTTGAACTCATTTTTAATTTTTAACTACCATAGTCGATCAAGTAGACCATATAAGCAAAAATACTTAACTGGTCAAGAATGATGGACAACCCACACATATATTTTACTGAATTATCCAGAAATAACGTCATATTTCCAATTAGTATATTTTTTTCTATTTTTTTTATTTCTTATGTCGTAAATTTTTTGTGTTATAATTTATTTTTTTAATATAGTAGGATTTTTTAAAACTTAAATTCTGAAATGTCGACACAAGAGTTTAATCGCTTCTGCGATGAAGAATTTGCATCATGATTCAAATCATATGTAAGTAGACAATCTAAATTTGATTTACAAATATCTTAACTTTTAAATATATTTATTTGATTTTAGGTTCATGGTAATCAAACTCACGTTGAGCAAGAAATGTCAATCAATTTGTTGTGGGGTCCAAAAGCAATGGTACGTACTTGATCGGCATATTTCATAAATGAATATAATTTTTCTACTCAAGAATATGGAATGGAGAAGACTTCGATGAATAGTGAGATTTATGTTCAGTTATCCAATGATAGAGGTATAAGCAATGATTTTTATGATTTGCTAGATGAAATTATAGAGGTAGAATACCTTGGCCCAGAAATGCGAATTACTTTATTTATGTGTCAATGGTTTGACTTTGTCAAAGGGATGAAGATGCATCCACGATATAATTTAGTTGAAATAAATCATAAAAGATTGTATAAGAGATATGAGTCATTTGTGTTGGCACAAGAAGCGATTCAAGTATTCTATGCTTCATATCCTAGTTTGAAATGTGAAAAAATTGATTGGTGAACTGTTTGTAAAATGAAAGCACGAAAAAAAATTAAATAATATTGGGAAGACATTGCATATCAACAAGAGGAAGTTGCGAATACTTTTCAGACCCAGGAATATATTATTCTAACGTTACGAGATCCCAGCGGAGTAGTGATAAACATGGATGCAAG
>JBBUKS010021324.1:0-11636 GCA_038050645.1 Hedychium gardnerianum
TAGTTAACAAATTATATGATTTAATTAGATATTTAACTCGTAAACTAGCTAAGTCCAACGTTCGGGTTAGATCACTCCAAAAGGAGGTAAAATCCCTTAAGGAAGAATCTAATCCAAGTCCTTTGACTGAACTCGTTCAGAGTGGAAGTTCAACTTAAGTTCAAAAGTTTGAGGAAGAAATTTCTTCTCTGAAAACTCAAGTCAAAAAACTTGGAAATACGTTAGAATAGTTCACTGCGGGTTCCAAGTGTCTTAACATGATACATGAAAAATAAAGAGTCGTTTACAACAGATCTGGATTAGGATACAAAGCTAATTCATGATTTAAATTGTACATGTCATTAGTAAATAATAAACCTAGAAACCAAGTCCAAGCATGGGTCCCTAAGACAAGCTTGATTAATCAAGTTGGACCAAACCACTATTGGATACTCAATGGTCAAATCCATTATCTAGATAGACCATATCGATAATATGACCGAGGGGGAGCCAATAGAAAATCAATTTTTTCCTGATATGCATGATTGTTTAATTTACTACTTTGTATGCCATGCTTAGTTTATTTTCATGCTTAAGTTAGAACGACTAAAAAGATTGGTTGAATTTGATAACCTAGTATCGGAAAGGGTTGGGATGATAGTAAGCTAAGGAAACTCTGTTGAGAGCATGTCTAGGTTGAATTATATGTGTTTTACCTGGTGCAATCAACTTAGTAGATCTAGCTGAAGCTATCATAGTCAGACATGAGCTAGTTAGACCAAAACTAAGTATTAAGTACTGTGAGTTGATTGTTTTGGTAAAGCTTTGTCTTAGACACATGATTACTTTAATGATATCCTAGTGATTCACCACAACCTGAAAGTTTATGCTAAAAACATCGACTTATGGTACCCAAAGCTAAGTTTAAATTTAACACAAATTCAAATATCTTTTTTCAAAATAAACCAAATTTTAAACCATCTCACCACAACTATAAGGTTCCCATGTTTGAAAAATCTAGAAAGGGATGAAATGTTGAATCTAATTAAATTAATAAATTCCAAATCGAAATTTATTAATCTAATTAATCTACTTAATATTAATTAATTAATCAAAAGTAAACTCTTAATCTAATTATTCTACTTAGTATTAGTTAATCCATTTAATACTATTTAATTAATCCAAATTAAGAAATCTAACAAAATAAACCAAATTAATTAATTTTATCTAATCTATTTAATGTTATTAATTAATCTAATCATTTTTAATTAATCTAATCTATTTAAAATAATTAATGTAACTTATTACTCTAATTAATTCAACCTAATTAATTAATCTTTCAACCTAATTATTTAATCTAATTTACTCAACCTAATCAAATTAACTTGATTAATTAATCTAAGTAATTTAACCTAATTAGTTAATACCTATTTAACTCAAAATTTACTTAATTAATCAAATTAAGTTAAACCTAAAATAACTAAATAACATAAATGATTAACCAAAACTTTAAACTTAAACTTAATTAAAATTTTTAACTTAATAAAAATCCTAACAATTCTAAACAAAGTAAATTTAGCAATTAATCTGAAATTCATTAATCAGTTAACCCTAAACTAATTAACTTAATGAAACAAATTTAATAACTTTAATCTAATTAATCCTAAACTTAATTAATTCAATTAAAACTTAATCAAATTCATTTAATTAATTTTATTTAATCTAATTTAAACTAGTTTAATCAATTAAATCTAAATTAATCAATTAATCTACTTATTTAACTTAATTAGTGCAAATCAATTCAAACTCTAAATTGATTAATCTAAACTGTAACTAAATATAATTTGAAATTCAATTAACTAAATTAAAAATCATTATTCTTCTTTAAGGATTTATCAAAATTGTATGATTTACTTATGAACTATAAAGACAATTTTCTAGATGATTTAGTATTATTAAATAATACATGTTTGGACTATAGGGAAATCATTCTTTTTGCTTACTTGGACTATAAGGGCAACATTTACATGCTTTCTTTCTTGCTTAAGTTCCTTTAGAAATTATTACTTAATGTTTCTAAAATCTAGCAAAGCATTTATTTATTTTTTTCAAAATTTCCTTAGAAAAGTTTTTCAAAAATTTATCTATGTTTAAACATTATTTTTGAAAAATAATAACTTGCAAAAATTTTCAAAACTAATTTTCCAAAAATGTTTTGAAAGGTATATATATGTTCTGATTTCAAAACATGTAGATTTTCAAGATATGATTTCAAAATCTTGAAAGGAAGAATTTTAATTCAGGGGGAGCATGTTTGAAAATAGTATTCTATACTTTGAAAAAGAAGATATGTTTTCAAACTAGTACTCAGAAAAATTATGCAAATGTTTTGAGTACTTAGAAGATAATTATAAAACCATTTTAAATTCCATTTTGAGAAGTACTTGAAAAATATTTTTAAAAATTTTGTTTTTGCAAAATACGTGAAAAATATTTTTGAAAAATTTGTTTGAAAAACACTTATAAATCCTTTCACTATTTTGAAAATTCTACTTCGAAAATAATTTTTCTATTAAAAAAGACTTGCAAAATGGTTGAAAATACTTTCTCAATTTTGAAAAATACTTGCAAATTTTTTCTCAAAAAATACTTTAAAACATTTTTGAAAGCATTCCTGTTTGAAAAAAATATACTTATAATTATCTTTGAAAAATATTTTTAAAAAATCTGTTTGCAAAATATTTTATAAATCTTTTTCCTCTCTGTTCTTTTTGATATATGTCAAAGGGGGAGAGATAAAGATGAGTTAAAAGTTAAGGAGAGAAAAGAAATTCTTTTGAAACTTAAAGACCATATCTTTAGGGGGAGAGTAACAATTAAAGGGGAGCAACCTACTTTGTTTTTTTTATGAATCCTTTTTTAAGGTTGTCTCTTTGCTTAAAGTTGTTTATGAATTAAAATCTTGATTTATAAAATAATTTTACTTAACTTTGAACTAGGTTGTCATAAATCAAAAAGGAAGAGATTGTTGGTGCTGGAAGCATTAGCTAATCGAACCTATGTTTTGATATATGGAAAAGATTCAAAGTTAAGGTTTATTGTTATCTAATGAATCTGACTAAGTATGCAGGAAGCTCAAATAAAAAGTCCTAAGAGAACTTAGACAAGGTGAAAGTCCTAGTTGAGGCTAGGCAATGAAGTCCTGGTCAGTTGGACTAGGCAAGAAATCTTGATCAAGGAGATTGGGCAAGGAAGTCCTGGTCCGTGGGATTGGACAAGAAGTCCTAATCAAGGAGATTGGGGAACGAAGTCCTGGTCTGGGGGACTGGGCAGAAGTCTTGGTAGATCTGCCGTGCAACGTAAGTCTCATAAGTTGAGTCGTGGCCAGTCAGGTGAGCATGAAAGTTTTATGGGATCGTAAGCCGTAAGTAAAAACTAAGGATTATGACTGAAAATTTTGAGAAAAACATAATAGATTGGTATAGTCAGTCCTGAACCGTAAACCTTGAATACCTTGATCTTGCTGAAAATAACAGCCCTAAAGTTATCTAAAGTAGCAAATAACATAGGAGTTGTATTTGATATGGTCTGCTTATTGTCAAAGGTCTCACTTAAGCATTTTTACCAAATTCATGAGGAAAACATCTTGTTAAGGGTAGAAGTAGCTCAACTACGAACTGCCGTACAAAGCTTGGAGAAAGAAGTCTATAGCCAGAAACCACTGTTAAAACAAGAGGTTAAGCAGTTGGTCGTAGAAATAGCAAAGCAACCAAAGTTGGTTGAAGAAGAAGCGTTAAAACTCACTGAGGAGTTAAAACTTAGTGTTAAAAAGGTTGAACATTTAATAAACGAAGTAAAAGGTCTAATTGGCGGATGAGTGAAGACTGGATTAAACAATCCGAGTCTAAAGAATACATAAACGCATCCAAAGCTACTGAGCTGATAGATCCACCAGCAGTAGGTTTTGTCAAACCCACAGACCTAAAAACAACCTTCGACATACAAAGGGCACTGGTGAAGCAGAATAATATTCTTATATCTCTGGTAATATCATTATCTTCACAGGTGATAAAACTTGAGGAGCAAGTAAGTAATATTCGAAGAAGTATACCAGTTGCCACCATAACAAAAGAGCTTGAAAGTTCTATTGAAGAGTTGACCAAGAAGATTGGAGGGTTAAATCTAGGAACAGAACAGCCAGGTCCTAAGAAAAAGGGTGCTCTCTTAGTATTCAGAAACCCATCAGATATACTAAGACAAGAAAAAGGAAAATGAGCACGTCAAGACCTCCAGCGGTATCTACAACGGTTACAACTATCCCAAGTTCAGAGGACCAAATCCGTGACTACCGCCAGAACCAAAGAAGATTATATAATCTTAGAAGAAGAATCTCGCCAAATCAGAGGAGATTCAGGCGAACCATTGAAAGCCAGCTAAGTCCTGAGCAGCAGCTAGAAATTTATATATCACAGAGAGTTGGAATGGTGCCAACCGAAATATTATATTCAACAGGCTTTCAGCCTGCGAATCACTGAGTTTATCAGCATTACTCGGAAGAAGATATCTTATGCACTGGAGAGAACCAAGTGGACCTACCACTTGTTACTTACCAGAGTTACCAGACTCTAAGACAAGTCATATTTCACCATATTCATATGGGGCTTATCATGATTAGAGTCTATACTCTCCATAGACGATATCAAAGTTATCAAGAAGATTTAATTCCTCAAGCATAGCTATTCTCTCCCTGTTGCCGTATTTATTTCGACAGTCGCGGGCGAAATGTCCTTCTTCTCCGCAGATATAACATTTGCATTTCTTAACTTTGGATCTGTCATTCTGGTGCTTCTTTTTAATTACCCTTACATGCGACTTGTGGGGCTTCCCCTTGTAACTTTGGGCCTTTCTAAGCCCAAATTTCTTCCTCCCTTGATAGTACCCTGGTATGGTTAGCTAGGAACAGAATTGGAGGTCTTTTAGACTTCGTTGAAGCGAAGCCTGCTTGCACATCTCTGTTAATTCTTGGTGTGCATGGTGAATCCTTGGTAAAACCCCAATTGTATTGCCACGGAATTTTTCTTGGAATTTTCCTTCCAAGTAATTCCCAATGAGTGGTAGCATTTTTCTATAGAACTTTGATGAGAGTTCCTCATTGATAAACATGCGCCCAGTCTTTGCTGCCAAAGTTTTATACTGATTCATGTAAGAAATAAGCTCTCTAGTACTGGGGCATACTAACCTTTCAAGATCGAGATAGGCTTGGTTCTGTTCTGTTGTGGAACCAACAACTGGATCTTCTAAAGTTATGATCTGTCGTATTTGAGATAGTACATTCTGTGTTTCGTCTGAGGTGGCTATTAACTTGTCATACTGCTCCGGATACATCATTCTCCACTGAATAAATGTCTTCTTTTCTATTTCTCCGAGCAGATTCTCTATGTAAGCGACCTCTGCCTTCTTGTCTGACCAGGTTTTAGAGTCTACTACATTCGTTGTGATTAACTCCCATCTGGAAATGACATCACTGTATAAATCAATATCTTCAGGTAGCACTAGTAACGCACCTGACTGCTGTTGAGCTGAAGGAAGTGTCCATTGCTCATTATTGGTTCCAATTTTATACTTCCTTATTTTTGCATTTAGGAAGTCTTTGTTGTGGTATGGGTTTGACACCGTTGGTCTCTCCGTTGCTGGTGCATACTCAGGAGGACCCATCATTGTATCCTCTGGAGGGTTGTAATTTGATATTGCCGTAGATGAGGATGCTAGCACTATCGGCTTCTGTTGGTTTGGATCTGGCCTTTGTTGGGGATAATCCAACTCATAACCCTCTTCAAGTTCCATTTGAACAAATATATCTTCTTCATCGAAGAGCTCTGTTTCAGATGCGGTGAAAAAGTTGTTGTCCTCTCCACCACCTTCCGCGAATGGGTTAACCCATTCTTCTTCATCATCACTGGATAATAAGTATAAGTATTGACCATGAGTTTCAAGAAAGTCACCTCGCTCCAGCGAAGCTTGTCGTCGTTCCAACCACTCATCAAGTGACACTGTTCGTGATGTGGATGGCTAGAATGATTCTCAGACAAAGTGGGTGCTCATTGGGCCCCATCAACCTTTGTCCTTTGATTCTCTCTTATCTGCTTTACAGCGCAGTCTACTAGCTTTACAGCTAAGTTTATATAAAGGACGGCTCCCCGGGGCTCAATCCTTTTGCATTATTAGGGAATCTTGTACAAGTGGTGGGTGATAATGGACTTTTGAGCCCACCATGAGCTTCACGGCCGAATAGCTTTAATCTCGGAGAACAGCTGATTGATGCTTTGCGAGATTCGGAAAGGCTACTGTTGAAAAATACCTGTTCCTTGATTTGTAGGTATTCTTCCTCATCCAGGCTTAATTCTTCAATTGCGGAGGAGGTTGTCTGATTCATAGCAATAGTAGTTATGTTCTTGTAGAAGGTTACCTGATTTCCTTCAATATGAACACCTCCTTGCATACTGCGGATAAAATTGCATCCTAGGACCATCTGGATGCCTTCTCCTAGGGTCATGTCAAATGAGTAGGTAAATGGAATTCTAAATTTATTCTCACCTATCACCATTTGACCATTCTTGAGTTTCCAATTTGCTGTCTGTTTAGAATTGACCCCATTGATCACCACCGTATAAGAGTTTTGTTCCAAGGCTTGGCTTGGAATGGATCTCTTATCAATACAACAGGATGTGGCTCCTGTGTCTAATATAGCATTTTCAGAGAAATGGTAAACACTTGAGCACACCCAAGTAGCTTATTCCTTTGTGAGTTTGTGAGCTTGTAATCTTAAGCTTGTAATCTTTTCTTAGTCTTCCAAGGGAAAATAAATTTCGGGTTATAGCTCGGGTTTAATTTCATTTCTGGAGATCGATCCTTTTCTGGTATCAGAGCTTGTTTGTTAAGCTTATGGCAGGCTAAATTCATTCAAGGTTCGAGGTGGAGGTAAGGGATACTGCAAAACCATTTCTCTAAAATAATCTCAAGTTCTATGTTTATTATTTCATGGGGAGAATTACTAGGCTAACAGGTGGAGACTCAACATGCATCCTTCAGAGAAGGCTAGTAAGTGCGTAAGACGGTAAGCCTGGGAGCCTAAATATTAAGGATACCCCTGGTAGTAAACCTAAAGTTTTTATAATAAGACGACCGATCTTGTTAACTGATTGCAAAAGGCTGTCGTGTAACGTAAGTCTCATAAGTTGAGTCGTTGCCAGTCAGTTGAGCATGAAAGTTTTATGAGTTCCTAAGCCGTAAGTAAAGACTAAGGGTTATGACTGAAAATTTTGAGAAAAACATAAGAGAATGGTATAGTAAGTCCCGAACCATAAACCTTGAATACCTTGATCTTGCTGAAAATCAAAACCCAAAGCTTTCAGAAGTAGCTAACAACGTAGGAGTTGTATTTGATAAAGTCTGCCTTTTGTCAAAAGTCTCACTTAAACACTTCTACCAAATTAGTGAGGAAAATAGTTTGTTAAGAGCAGAAGTACCTCAGCTACGTACTGCTGTTAAAAATTTGGAAATAGAAGTTTACAGTCAGAAACCACTATCAAAGCAAGAGGTTAGGCAGTTGGTTGAGGAAATAGCAAAACAACCAAAGTTGGTTGAAGAAGAAACTTTGAAACTCACTGAAGAGTTAAAGCTTAGTGTTAAAAAGGTTGAACACCTCGTAAGTGAGGTAAAAGTTTTAATTGGTGGATGAGTGAAGACTGGACTAAACAATCTGAGTCTAAAGAATATATAAACACATCCAAGGCTACAGAATTAATAGATTCACCAGCAGTTGGTTTCGTCAAACCATCAGACCTAAAAACAACCTTTGACTTCCAAAGGGTGTTGGTGAAGTAGAATAATCTCCTTATCTCTCTGGTAATAACACTTTCCTCGCAGATAGTGAAGCTTGAAGAGCAAGTAAATAACCTCAGGAGAAGTGTACCAGTCGTTACTCCAACAAAGGAGCTTGAAAGTTCTATAGAAGAATTGACCAAAAAGATTGGAGGGTTAAATCTGGGAACAGAACAGCCAGTTCCTAAGAAGAAAGGTGCTCTCTTAGTATTCAGAAACCCATCAGATATACTAAGATAAGAAAAAGGAAAATGAGTACGTCAAGACCCCCAGCGGTATCTACAACAGTCACAACTGTCCCAAGTTCAGAAGATCAAATCTGTGACTACCGCCAAAACCAAAGAAGATTATATAATCTTAGAAGAAGAATCTCTCCAAATCAAAGGAGATTCAGACGTACTATTGAAAGTCAGCTAAGTCCTGAGCAACAGCTGGAGATTTCTAGATCGCAGCGGGATGGAATGGTGCCAGCCAAAGTATTATATTCAACAGGCTTTTAGCCTACGAATCACCGAGTTTATCAGCACTACTCGGAAGAAGACATCTTATGCACTAGAGAGAACCAAGTGGATCTACCACTTGTTACTGACCAAAGTTACCAGACTCTAAGATAAGCCAGTTTTCACCATATACATATGGGGCTTATCATGATTCGAGTATATACTCTCCATAGACGAAATACCGGTGTCATGGTGTTGGTTATTCTAAGAGACACCAGATGGCGAGGAGATAGATCTATCATTGCAACCATGGAAATGGATCTATCCACCGGTACTCAAATGGTATATGTTATACCAGATATCATGCTCACTGTTGATGATTTCGCTAACCATGTGGAAATTTCTGTGCAAACACATGGATATGAAGAATGGATAGGAGGATCAAATAACCTCCTTATCACAAGAATGATGGTAGGTAGGCTAACTAATACTAGTTTTACTAATTTTGCCTACAATGTCCAAAATGTCGCAGATCACCTGGCCAACAGAGGAATCATAGCTCTACCAGGGACAAGATTTACAATAGAAGAATTGCAGCAGCAGAGATGGATTGTGCGCCCATCTCAAAGGAGAAATCCAATGACACCTACAGGGGTCCAAACAAGGGCCCTACAGGATGGAAGTGTGTCGTTACAGTTCCAAGGGTACACAGCAGCACCTATACCTCTACCGCCAGTAGTAAACAATGATGATATTGAAGATTGTTCACCAGAACAAGAAATTTTGGGCGTTCTAATAGCTGAAGAAATACCTGAGTTATTGGTCATGAGGCTTAGCCCTGAAGCAATAATTCCACAGAGAAAGACTAGTGGAGCGGCAGGTTATAACTTAACAATTATTGATCATTATTTGGTTGAAGTAGGAGAAAGGTGTTTATTATCTACAGGTATAGCTATAGCTATACCCGAAGGGCACTATGGACGAATAGCGGCAAGATCAGGCATTTCTCTTCAAAAAGGCATAATTATTGGAGCCGGCGTAATTGACAGCGATTATCGAGGTGAAATTAAGATTTTTGGTGTTTAATGTTAATTACCAAGATATTCATTTATCCTCAGGAGAAGCAGTGACACAACTTATTATTAAAAAGATAAGTACGCCAGAAGTAATTGAAGTCACAAGTCTACCACAAACAAGACGTGGTCAAGCAGGTTTTGGTTCTACAAACCAAAAGGAAGTCATGCAATATTATATTAAGGCTAACAAAAATGCAATTGTCCCTGAAGACATAAATTCGGATGACTCTGAAGCAAAAGAGGAAGAACCAATTCAAAGAAAGATGTCACCGAATAGTGAAGAATGGGAAACTCTAATGAAGGTTTTATTACCAAGGCAGGCCAAGCCATCCACATCACGTACAGTTTCACTTGAAGAGTGGTTGGAACAACGACAAGTTGCGCTGGAGCAGGGCAACTATCTTGAAACTCATGGTGATTACCTACACTTATTATCCAGTGATGATGAAGAAGAATGGGTCAACCCATTCGCGAAAGGTGGTAGAGAAGACGACGACAACGACAACTTTTTCACCTTATTTCTTATACGAATCAATATAAAACTTTAGCAGCAAAGACTGGGCGCATGTTCATTAATGAAGAACTTTCTACAAAGTTCTACCGGAAGATGCCACCACCCATCGAGGTTAAGGGGTTCTCCTTCCTCGTCCATCGACCACCAGAGAAGCAAGGGGATTCCCTACTTCCTTCGAGCGTCATAATCGAGCTCGGACCATCTTCCTCATCCGACGTCATTCCACCTTCCACCGCCGACCACTCTTCTTCCTCCTTCACCACTGGATGAGTCAAGGGGATTCCCTTCTCAACCGACCATCCACCATTATCCACTGAGGTAAAGAGGTTGATCTTCCTCAATCATCTTCAACCATCCTCATCTCAGCCGACACCCTTGTCGCCAAGTTGATCCACCGTCATCGAAGCTTCTGAAGAAGAAAAGGGGATTTCCCTACTTCCTCAGAAGATCGGATCCCATCGCCCTTCCACGAATTTCCTCATTAGTCTTATCTCAGTCAGTAGCGTCGCCGATCATCATTACTGAGTTTTCTTCATTGCAGATCCGGGTCAGAACGAGTTAGGGGATGCCCTAGCTCAAATTGTGAGCACCCTTAGACTCTTAGATTCAATCATTGTTGGTTGTAGCTTCCATTTGTGTAATCAGTCTAATGGATGCATGCTCTGTTCAATCCCCTCATGCATTTGAATTTGTTAATTTCATTTTTGTAATTGTTAGTTGCCTGGATTTTTAGTGATGTTCTATTGGTCAGTTTACTTAGTGTTTTGAGTTAGCTGAATAGGATGTGTTACATCTATGCTTTAGATTTCCATTAGTTCCTTAATTGCAATAGGTTCGATTTTAATCCCTTTATGTTCTTGTTCCATTATCTCATTTGTTCAAGTTAGTTTAATTCCCCTAAAATCTGGTTTGCATTGCACTGCTGAGTTTATTATTATTCGATTGAATTGTAGGATGCATGTAGATTTGATCGGATTAGATTGCATTATGTTGCACTCCCATGAATTGTTTGCGATTGTAGTTTAGTTACATTTTTATCAATTTCATTTCTTTCCATTCTTTGGTGCATTTGAAAACCCAAACCTCAATTCTGAATAACTTGATACTAAATTTTTCATGCATCGGCTATATTCTTTGTGAGAGACGACATGGGTCATACCCTATATTACATTAGTGTAGTTAGGGGGTTCGATAATTGATTTGTTTGAAATCGTGTCACGACAACACGTTTATCAAATTGACGCCACCCCCTTTATTACATGCCTTTATTTATAGTTATAGAGTGACCTAAAAGTCCTAAAAGGCTAAAAGGAAGCTCATTTAGTAAAGGTCTATATATGTAGACTACATAGCTAGTTTGAGCTTAAAACATCATTACAACCCAAATAAAGGTAGAAATTGAGCTACATATCAAAATTATCCCTATTACATAGACATGAGACTTAAGTGACTAACCAAGCTCATCTAAGGCTTCAATGATTGACTAAGCCCCATGACTTCCCCTTTGTCAAATCTGCTTCAAATGTAGCTTTGGCCTTCATAGATCTTCAATTAGCTCATTATGTGTTTCCTTCATGTTTTTACCCTTAGACCATGTAATTGAGCCTTCATTGATGTTTGTTAATTTCATTATGTGTTTCCTTCATGTTTTTACACTAGAAGTGAAATTTTTTAGACTTAGTAGAGTAAAGACAGAATATATGAAATTTAAGTTTAACAATATTAGACGTAATGAGACAATTGTTA
>JBBUKS010021335.1:0-11635 GCA_038050645.1 Hedychium gardnerianum
ATCCAGCAGGGTCGTAGCACAGTAGTTGGAGAGCTCGGAGCAACAGTATGATCGAAGAGTCGCATTCAGAAGTTGTACCCAGGCGGCTATTCAAGACATTATTTTATAACTCAATGGGGGTGCCTCTATTGATCTGGGGGCGCCTCCATTGAGGCTGATATGATTCGAGAATTGCGATGTTTATCTATTCCGAGGCACCTCCAAGCTATTCGGGGCACCTAAATTAGCGTCACGTGTCAGCAGCTCACGAAAACTCATCCTCGCTGCTTATCAATATGAAGCGCCTCCATCAATCCGAGGCACCTCCAGCGTCTCTGCGCTGAGGTGCCTCCATCAACCCGAGCCGCCTCCAACGCCTCTTGCCATGAGGCGCCTCCATCCATCTGAGGCGCCTCCAACGCCTCTAGATCCGCTTCTGGAGATAATTTTTTCTGCAATCATTGTTAATCCCAAAACAAAATAACCTATAGCACAAAATTAGAATAAATATATATGACCATTTATATTTGTGACTTAGATCATGTTTGTTCACGACCCGAATCTAGTCATGATCTCAATTTAGAGTTCCAAGTTGAATCTCAATTGGACCAGCGCCTTGGGAATCGGTCTCACTGGATTCGATTCTCCAATTTGCTTACCTCACTTATCCTTTGTCAACTTCCTTTCTTGACTTCTCTTGACCCACCAAGGCTTCCTGCCAGAATTTCACATTGGACTTCAGCCAGTCGTCTGGTCCTCCCTGACTCGACTGGACTTCCTACCAACTATCTGTCCCCTCTGACCCAGCTGGACTTCCTACCAATCGTCTAATCCTCCCTAACCCAACTAGACTTCGGCCTGGTGTCTAGTCCTCTGGATTTATCAAGTTAGTTAGCCTGTATACTTAGCTCAAGAGGTTAGATAACAATAATCTAATTTTAACCTGTTGTCGTACATCAAAACTCTGGGATAGACTATGAGTGTAAACTGTATCAATAATCTCTTCCTTTTTGATGTAATGACAAGCGGGATAAAGTTAGAAAAAAAAACAGCCTTTCTAGCTAAGTAACACAGTAGAGCAAAAGACTCAAAATTTTCTTAAGTTTGAGTTTGAATTTATTTTGTATAAGAGAATTTTAAATTTGAATTTTTTCTTAACTTAGCCCTTATCCTCCCTCTTTGACATACTTCAAAAAATATGAGCATTTATAAGCATACGTATACCAGTAAATAAACATATATTAGTAAAAAATTCAATCAAGTGACTAAGGTTGAGCTTATGAAAAAAAATTAAATTTTCAAAGGATTTTTGAAAATTTTAGATAACTAAGCATTGTAAATTTTCAAAATATTTATCAACTTTTTTCTTTTCAACTTTTTTCTTTTCAAAAATTACTTAAGGAGTTTTGAAAATTTTGCAAAATTTTTTTTTTAAAGAACTTTGAAAATAATCAGAACTCTCTCTCAATCTGACACATCTTTAAGAATCCTTGTTAACTATAAGGAAAACTACCTATGTGTCTTAAGGATTGCTCTAAAAAAATGAGTTTTTAAAAATGTACTATAAAAATATACATTTATTTGAAAAATTGTCCTTAAATATTTAACTTTGTTTGACTTGCATTATATAGAAAATCATTATCTTATACACAAGTTAAACACGAGTGGTTGATTTTTATAAAAATAACCCCTTTTTGATTCATGTTGATGCACTTTATCTACATCTGGAATCTAGGGTACACCCTATATATCTCACACCAAGTCTAAGTTTCTCAATACACAAACAAGGATCCCTAGGTGCTTGTGAGATGTCAAGGCTTCTAAGCCTATGGGAATATGGATTCTAGGATTCTGACCTAGGCTAAGTCCAAGTTGTTTGTTGTTTTTATAAAAAAAATAAGTTTTTATAAAAGTTAATAAAAAAATAATAAATAACTTTTAGTAAAAATGAAAAAAAGTGAATTGCTATTTTATCATGCACATTCTTAGTTGTCATTGTAAATTGTTAAATTCAAATTCTGGTAGCGATTTAGTGAAAATGTCAGTCAAGTTTGACTTGGACTCAATATAGTTGAGTTCAACATCTCCTTTGGCAACGTGATCCCTGACAAAGTGATATTTAATTTATATATATTTTGTTCTTGAATGATGCACCGGATTTTTGGTTAAGTTAATTGAACTTATATTATCAACATAAATTTTTACGTTTTTATAATCTAAGTTAAAGTATTTTAATGTGTGCATCATCCACAATAATTGAGCTACCCACTCACCCATAGCTAAATATTCTGCTTCAGTAGTAGACAAAGCAACACAGTATTATTTTCTACTAAACCAGCTGACAAGTGATGGTCCAAGGAATTAACATCCACCACTTGTACTTTTATGATCTAATTTATAATCGACATAATCTGAGTCAGAAAAATCTATTAGTTCAAAATTAGTGGTTCTGGGGTACGACCTTGCTTTGGCAGGAAGACACACTGTGAGCCTTGAGGCACGACCTTGCTTTGGTAGGAAAAGGCACGGTCGTGCCTAATAGACTCGGTCATGCTATGCTGATTTTCTTTCAAGCTCGCTCCAATGTCCGTTTTGCTCCATTTCAGCTCCAAATTGCATCATATCAATGAAAATATGAAAAGAACAAATCTCCGAACCAAAATAGTGAAAGTAGTCACATAATAATGAAATAGGGTGCAATAGAGTAAATCATGCTCATAAAATACAAGTAAATGTGCAATAAACAGTGCCTAAAAACATGCATAATTTAAACTCATCACCACCGACCACCAAGGAGGGTCTGCACAGCCCCTCCGGCCAGCAGCCGGAAAGTAGTCACCATCTAAGCCCTCCGGCTAGCACCTCCCCTCCTGCCAGCAGCCCCTACTGACTAGAAAGACGTCGGAGCACAGCCCCTCCGGCCAACTGCCACTGTCCAAGCAAGGAAGAATCGATGGACAACTGCTGTCTGCCAGCGCCCAACCCCCTTCCAGCCTCCTCCCTCTTCCGTTCCGGCGATCAAACGTTACTATCGAAACCCCGACGCCTCAGGGTACTTTATCCTTCATCAGCAGGGATATTGTGGATGTTGATCAGTGAAGAATCAGGCTAGAAACCAACTTATTTGTTGCCCAAACAATAGCCCCACTCTGGTGCTCTCTCCCTCGCTTTGTGTCGTCGGGTTTCTCTTGCTGCTAGACACAAAGTCGAGTCCAAGACTCCCTCTTGGATCCATCATCTTCTTCATTTGACTAGTACCACATTAGAGACGAAAACTTGAGGCTTAGTGAAACTGTGTCGACTATATTTCGGCGTGGATATCAATAGAGGCAATCTTTCCCAAGGTTGCTAGTTGATGCAGTTTCTGCTTCATGTCATCCAGCAAGATAATTTATTTATGTTATTTATTTCTGGGATTATGTCTTCACATGTGTGTATCCTGTATGTGTGTGATGTGCATGCAGTAATAATTTAGTTATTATTATTGCTTCCGCTACTTGTTTATGAAATAAAAATTTAAAACGCGCATAGAGACACCAAATAGTGGTATCAGAGCCACCGTGTGTTTCGACATAGATCGTAGATCTGTATTTAGCGTGTCGTAGGCTATCTAAAAGTTATTTTTGGAAATTTTAAGAAATTTCGGATAAGGAAATTGTTTCATAATCCGATATGAGAAATTGCCAATTTAAAAAAAAATCCTAATTTGTTAGGAAATCTAATTTTGGAAATATTTCCTAATTTGTTAGGAATTCCAATTTTGAAAAAAAAATCTAATTTGTTAGAAAATTGAATTTTGGAAAAAAATCTTAATTTGTCAGGAAATTCAATTTTGAAAATTATTTTCTAATATGATTAGGAAAAATTAATTTGGGAAATTATTTCCTAATTTAGTTGGGAATTTTCTGATTTGAAAAGTATTTCCTAATTTGTTAGGAAAATCCAAATCTAGAAAAATATTTCCTAATTTAAATAGAAATTTCCTGATTTGATTATTTCCTAAAAAGATATGAAATTAGATTTGAAAACTATTTCCTAAATCTAATTAAAGGAATTGTGATTTATGAAATCAAATCCTTTAACATTTTTATTTCCTAAATTAATTTATGATAAATGGCATGACTTATGCCATAATTTAAGTCATGACATATGCATGATTAATGTCATATTAGATGTCATGTTGAATGTTATGATATGTATGCCATAATTATACCATGAAGAAGCATATAGATAGTTGCCTATTTTGCATGTGATTGATAAGATCAAATAAAATAAGAAATCCCTTATTTGATTTTAAAGATTACACCCTCCATTAATATGGCCTTGAATTAAAATTTAATTTTTAAGCATGGTTTGTTGGACTCTCTCCGAGCCCAACTTAAAATTTGACATATTCAAATCATTGAAATATGATCTCATAATTAATGAGTCGACTTTAACTTGAAGTATTGACTTGTTGGACTCTCTCCAAGGTTAATATAGATAGGGGTGAAGTTGGGTTTTATACATATGATGTATATATGTCAATGAATTGACAATCCGATATTTATGCAAATATCAATTAGTTGATAGCATAATATGATAGTTATATATACAGGATATATAATTGGTTTGATTGATACCTATCACTAGAACTAAGGATGACTTGTTGGACTCTCTCTAAGATTATTCTTATCTATAGTGGATATCAACCCACTTGGAGAAAATCTACCATCTTTCGGATTCAAAGTAAAGGTTCTTGAATTCGATAAGCAAGTGAGACTTCCTTTTATAAATGTAAATTATTTGCATTACATAATAAATTCATCTCTCTCATATTCGCTCAATTTTGTATTTCTAGGTTAATAGAATCAGAATGTCGTCTTTAAATTTACGCTCGATTTTGGACACTAATAAATTGACTGGGCTGAACTTCTTGGACTGATTTCAAAACCTAAGAATTGTTCTCAAGGTTGATAAGCTAACATATGTCCTTGAAGAGCCTCTTCCCAAGAGTCTAGCTGTAATGCTACTTCGGACCAAATGTTGGCCCATCAGAAATATACGATTAATTCTAAACTTACCAGTTACATCATGCTAGCCTCAATGTCCCCTGAACTGCAAAAACAACATGAGCATATAGATGCTTATACGATCGTTTATCTTCTTCGTGAGTTTTTTGATGAGCAAGCTAGATCCGAACGGTTTGAGGTCATTAAGTTTCTCTTTTGCTCAAAAATGCAAGAGGGTTTATCTATAATGCAATTTGTACTAAAGATGAATGACTACATTGAGTGGTTGGGATCATTTGGATTTGTCATGGATCATGAGTTAAATATTGACTTAATTCTACATAGTTTGCCCATTAGCTATTCACAGTTTGTGATAAAATATCAGATGAACCATCTTGAATCCACAATTCTATAGCTGATCAACATACTTAAGACAGTGGAGCCATCTGTTGAGAAAGAACAGAAAACTGTGATATTGTTTGACACTTCAAAGAAAGGCTCTAAGAAGAGAAAGTCAAAAACTCAAGCTAAAGAGAAGAAGAAAAAGGTTAAGAAAGAAGAACCAACACCAAAGGGACTGTATCACCATTGTGGCAAGGTGGGACATTGGTGAAGAAACTACAAGATTTATCTTGAGTCCGTGAAGAAGAAGAAGATATCCGATGCCCCATCTGCTTCAGGTGTCTTCATTATTGAATGTCATATTATTTCTTTTGACACTTGGGTATTGGATACTATGTGTGGTTTACATATATGTAATGACATACAAGGGCTAAGAAATAGTAGAAGACTGGTCAAGATAGATTAAAATTTACAGGTTGGCAATGAAGCAAAGTCGCAACTAAAGCCATTGAAACATATTTGTTGAAACTCCCTAGTGGACTTGTCTTAGAACTAGATAGTTATTATTATGTTCCTGCTTTAATAAAGAACATTATTTCTATTTTTTGTTTAAATAGAAATGGTTTTCATTTGACTTATAGTAACAATTGTTGTTATATAACTTTGAATGGTATTCTTTATGAAACTAGAATACTATGCAATGGTATCTACATGTTAGATATATCCAATGACCTATTCAATATCGAAACGAGTAACAAACACACTCGAAGAGACAATCAATTAACATCCTACACGTGGTATTGTCTTCTTGGCCATATAAGTAAGAAACGCATGTCTGAATTACACAAGTGTGGAATTCTAGAATCATTTGAATTGGATTCATTTGATACATGTGATTCATGCTTAAAAGGCAAGATAACTAAGTTACCTTTTAAGGGAAAAGGTAAATGAGAGAATGACTTATTGGGCCTTATACATACTAATGTATGTGGACCTATGTCAACTCATGCATGAGGAGGTTATAGCTACTTCATCACCTTCATCTATGATCACTCACAATTTCGGTGTGTATCTATTGAGATACAAGTCTGAAACCTTTGAAAAGTTCAAAGAATTTAGACATGAAGTAGAGAAACAATTTGTCAAAAGCATTAAAATACTTTAATTAGATCGAGGTGGTGAATACTTAAGCCAAGAGTTTCAAGATTATCTTAGAGACATGGGATATTGTCTCAATGGACTCCGCCTTACAAACCACAACATAATGGTGTGTTAGAAAGGTGAAATCGAACCTTATTGGACATGGTTAGGTTGATGATGAATCATGCTAGTTTTCATAAATCCTTTTGAGGTTACGCACTCGAGACAATTGTTTACTTGCTAAACAGAGTCCCAACTATGGCAATCTCTAAGGTCTAATTCCTAAGATATATGAATTTCTCATAAGTGAATCGAGAGATGTGTTACTCATTGACGATGAGGAGCCTATTAGTTATGAAGAAGTTATGAAAAGTTTAGAAAGAGACTCATGGTTGAAAGCCATGAAATCGAAAATAGATTTCATGCATGAAAACCAAGTTTGGAATTTGGTGGACCCACCTGAAGGTATAACACATATTGGGTGTAAGTGAATTTTCAAGAAGAAAGTCGACATGAATGGTAATTTGATTACCAATAAAGCAAGATTGGTTGCAAAAGACTATCGTCAAAAATATGGTATTGACTATGACGAGACATTCTTACCAGTGGCTATGCTTAAATTCATTCGAATACTCCTGGCCATAGCAACTCATTACGATTATGAGATATGACAGATGGATGTGAAAATAGCTTTCCTTAACAGGAATCTGTTCAAGGATATGTATATGATACAACCCAAAGCTTTCACATCTATTGACAAAAATAAGATATGCAAGCTTCAACGATCCATTTATGGACTGAAGCAAGCATTTAGGAGTTGAAATATCAGTTTTGATAAGGTAATCAAAGAGTTTGATTTCTCACAAAATCTAGATGAACCTTGCGTATACATGAAGGTTAGTAGAAGTGCGGTCGTATTCCTAATATTATATATTGATGACATATTGCTTATAGGAAATGATGTCCTCGTTTTATAGTTTGTCAAAATTTGGTTGTCAAAAATATTCTCCATGAAAGACATGGGAGAAGTAACTTACATCCTTGGGATTAAGATCTATAGAGATAGATCGAAAAGGTTGCTTGGTCTTTCACAGTCTACATATATCAATAAAGTGCTAAAATGGTTTAGCATGAAAGAATGCAAGAAAGGTTTTGTTCCCATGAGTCATGGGATTCACCTTTCGAAGTCTATGTGCCCGAGCACACAAGACGAGAGGATTCGCATGAGTCAGATCCCATATGCGTCAGCTATAGGATCAATTATGTATGTTATGTATGTACTAGGCTCGATGTATAATACACTCTGAGTGTCATGAGTAGATACTAGTCAGATCTAGGCACGGATCATTGGGTGGTTATCAAGGCAATCCTTAAGTACTTGAGAAGAACTAAGGATTTATTTTTGATATATGGAGGGGGTGATATGATTATACGTGGGTATACTGATGCTAGTTTCTAGATGAACAAGGATAATTCCAAGTCTCAGTCTGGATACATATTCACCCTAAATGGAGGTGCAATAAGTTGGAAAAGTTCCAACCAAAATATCATTGTTGATTCTACCACTGAAGCAGCAAATGAAGCGATTTGGATCAAGAAGTTTGTCACTGAACTTGGTGTGGTTTCGAGCATTGTTGAAGCATTACCAGTTTACTGCGACAACAATGGAGCCATTGCTCAAGCTTTGGAACCTAGATCTCATCAGCGATCTAAACATGTGCTCCATCGCTATCATTTGATAAGGGAGATCATCAATAGGAAGGAAATACAAATTTAAAGAATTTCCACCAAAAGGAATCTAGCGAATCCCTTGACGAAACCTCTGCCTCAAAATAAGTTTGAGGGTCATGTAGAGGCTTATGGTATTAGATACCACGGCGATTGATATTAGGTCAAGTGGGAGTATGTTATATTTGAGAGGTATCCTAAGACAATCGCCTTAGATAATGTACTATTTATTAGATAAATAAAATCACTATTTGAGTATACATTCTTGATATATCTGATTGGATCTTAAACTCAAATTAATAAAGTCCACAATGCAATGCATAGCATGAGAGAAATTATGATTAGATCACAATTAGTAGGTATCTCTATATGTGTAATTATGTGTGTATTGAAATATTTCCAAATCAATGAATTGATGAGTTCGGACATCATCGATTCTGAGAGAGTAGCACATATTATACTCCTTGGTTTAACCAAACAGTCGTTCCTCACTGGCTAGAGACATTGGGATATCGAAAGTTAAACGTGGATGCTAGTTATGGGTAACTAGTTTATTAGAGTGACCTGCCATGAGACTTCATATAGTTCTATACATATATGGATATGTCAATGAAGATCTCATTGCAGTTCGAGTGCAAGTTTCCTTCGACTTGAGGTATTCAAGTCATCTTGGTCATGGAGACTTATATCTTGACATCTTAGTTGATACATCTCCACGGAGGTATGGGTACATGATGGTATAAGCCAAAGTGCCTGAAGGTGTTTGGATAGCCCATAGAGGATTCACTGCTCCTTACATAAGGAGACGTATACCCTATGGTCATTCGTCAAGATTATTACTCGAAGTCTTTGGCCAAAGTATCACATATCAAGAGTATGATACTCTTAGATACATGTTTGAGTAATTTGAATCCACAGGACGAGGAAGTATAACTTGGACTAGGTGTAACATAGTCAGCCTAGTGGAGACTGACACATAGACCATGTCCTAAATCAAGTGGGTATAAGATGAGTGAAAGGAACAGACGAATGAATAACTATAGTACTGAAGGACATAGAATTATTCTTAGATCAACTGTAATTTTTTGGTTAATTAGGGATCATGATGTACTACTAGGTGTCACTCATGATGGATCCATAATTAATAATTAATTATGGATGACCAACATAAATCGGGAATCTATTGGGTCACATGTACTAAGAATATATCTGAAAGACTTAAAACGAGTTTGAGAATTAGATTTTTAGATCGAGAGACACTAAGTCTGGTTGGACCAGATAAAGGAAAAATATAAAAAGATATTTGCCGCAATGGAAGAGTGGATGGGCCACGTCTTTTGAAGACAAGATGGACCCTATTTGGTTTAATTAAGGACTAAATTAGTTTGATTTTAATTAAAAGATGCTTGGTTTTGAACCAACATGGTTTGTTCTTGAACCAAACCATGGCTTAATGGTAATGGATCGGATTGCTATTGGGCTTTAGGATTGGGAGATGACTTGTTCGCCAAGTCATTGTTATGAGGTCTACAAATACCCCTCCATGAGGAGAGAAACATAACTCTTGGATTAGAAACCTAAGTGTTAGGTTTTTGGATCCCCTCTCCTCTCTTCCCTCTTCTTGTCTCCGACCACCAAGAAGGGTCTCCTCCTTGTGCCACCGCCCAAGCCCTCCTGCCAGCAACCCCCTGCCAGCCAGAAGAACGACAGAGCACAACCCCTCCGACCAACCACCGTCGCCCAAGTAAGGAAGAGCCAGCGGACAACTCGTGTACAACCTACACATGGAGGTCGTTGATGGAGGATTGGAGTGCAGCTAGTCGCTTGGGAGATCTCCGAGATGTTGTGGATAGTCGATGATGAGACGCTGCGATTGATGGAGTCACACAACTGATGATAGCGTACATTGGTGATGAGGGATGTGTGATTGTATTAGGTTTGTGAGTATGCTTGACAGTGATGTAAGTTGGTTGCCTCACACATACACCAACTCATGTGATAGGTGCCAACTTATTAGAGATGACACCAACTCATTAGACAGTACCATGAGTATCCCATCTGATCTAGCATTTGTCTGGACTTGTCAAGCGAGAACCAACAGTATTGATTCTGTATATTTTTTTAATGATATATATTTACCTTTCATCAAAAAAAAGAACTGGCGGATAGCAGTTGTCCGCCGGCACCCAGCTGCTATTCACTGGCGCCCAGCTACTGTCGGTGCCCAGCCCTTGACCTCCTCCCTCCTCTGTTCTAGCGAGCAAACGTTGCTACCGGAACCCCGACGCCTTAGGGTACTTTATCCTTCATTGGTAGGGACTTTGTGGACGTCGAAGAGTGAAGAATCGGGCTGGAAACTAGCTTCTTTACCTCCCGGACAGTAGCCCCTCTCGGGTGCTCTCTCCCTCACTTTGTGCCGTCGGGTTGCTCTTACCGCCGAGCACAAAGTCGAGTCCAAGACTCCCTCTCGGATCCATCGTCTTCTTCGTTCGACTACTACCAAATTGGAGACAAAAACTCATGGCTTAGTGAAGTCGTCTCGACGATATCTCAGCATGGATATGATAGAGGCAATCTTCCCAAAGGTTACTAGTTGATGTCATTTTTGCTTCACGTCATCCAGCAGGTATACTTTATTTATGTTGTTTATTTCTACGATTATGTCTTCACATGTGTGTATCTTGTATGTATGTGATGCGCATGCTGTAATAATTTAGTTATTATTATTGCTCCCACTGCTTGTTTAGGAAATAAAAATTTAAAATGCGCATAGAGACACCCAATAATACACACTTACGACAATGACTTATTTTCTCATTTTGTTAAGTTGGGCGATCATTAATGCATCCTTCTCCACCACTTCTTCGGAATCACCTTCCATAATTGAGAGAGTCTCTCTTTCTTCTTGCATATCATCCCCATCAATTTTACCTTTCCCCTTATCCACAACATCTTCAAGTTCTTTTACAAATTTTTCCCCTTATTCTCCACAGGCTCGGAGATTTGTATCTTGCTCCGCTTCCTCTTAAGTAAAAGTTGAAGCCACAATGGACTATCAATTGGAGTATCCCTATAATCATAGTGATTTCGGTCGTGTCCTCTCCAACTCCTTGTTCCAAAAGCCACTAGTTCAAGATGAGGATCGACTATAGGATCGCTTGATTTAGTCAACATTCCTTTATTTCCTATTATTTCGAGTAATTCTTTCACCCTTTTTATTCAGCTGCATGTTCTTCAATGTTAGCTCCTTAATTCAATTTGCTTGAATGATGCAGTTATTGTTGGATCGTTAGAGACGAGAGAGAGGGGAGGGTGAATCTCATTCGAAAATCTTTTCTTTTCAAAGTAGCAGCGAAAAATAAAAGTAAATAGACACTCCTTTTTACTTGGTTCGAAGCCCAGCCGACTCCTACTCCAAGAACCCACGACCCTTTGGATCGTATCGATGGGTTAAT
>JBBUKS010021346.1:0-11635 GCA_038050645.1 Hedychium gardnerianum
CCCAATAAGTCAATCCATATTCATTAACCCAATAAGCCTAATCATCTCATAATTGGCTCTTAGGGCTAATACTAACATAGATAACTTACTCTATGAACGCTCAAGTACTTAATCAACAATCCTTGTGATATCAATATTTTTATTACTAACGAAGTAACCATGCACTTGTAGTAGTGTAACAGCCACACAAAAGAAAAGCTTTCTCCTTTGTTTTCTATTTAGCAGTGGTAGTCCTCCTCCCTTTTGGTCAGTGGAAGAAAAAGGAAGGGGAGAGAAAGAAAATAAGGAAAAATAAAAATACATTAAACCTAATCATATTAGGATTTTAGGTTTTATTATTCCAATAATTTTTCTCTCCCTTCTATATCTATATATAAAAACCCTATTGGGTTTGAAAAATAAGTTCAAACTCATATCCATTAAACCAATCCAATCCACTTGCCTTAAGTAAAATTCAAGACCAAATCTTGTTAGTTTAAAACCAAACCACCTTGGTTTAATAACAAAAACTCTTTTAATTTAAACCAAACCAATTTGGTTTATAATTAAACCAAAGAAGGTTTTACTCATCTTCAAAAGACATGGTCCATCCTCGCTTCCATTTCGATAAAATATCTTCCATATTTTTCCTTCGTCTAGTCCAACCAGACTTAGTCTCTATCGATCTGAGAATCCAATTCTCAAACTCATTTTATGTCTCTCGGATAAACTAGTAGTGTGTTTGATCTTGTAGGTTCTCGATTTATGTTGGCTCTTTATAATTAGCTACTAATTATTGAACGATCATGAGTGACACCTAGTAGTACATCATGATCTCCAATTAATCAAAAAATCACAATTGATTCCAGAACAGTTCTTGAACCCTTTAATAGCTATAGTGAGTCGTGCATCATTCCTTTCACTCATCTTATACCCACTTGGTTCAGGACATAGTCTATGTGTCAGTTCCTACTAGGCTAACTATATCACACCTAGCCCAAGTAATACTTTCTCAACTTATGGATTCAAACTACTCAGACATGTGTCCAAGAGTATCATACTCTTGAAATGTATTACTTTGGCCAAAGACTTCGAGTAAAAATCTTGACACGTGGCCATAGGATATACGTCTCCTTGTAAGGAGTGGTAAATTCTTTGTTGGCTATCTAATCACCTTCGAGCACTTTGACTTATACCCAATCATCCCAGATCCACACCTCCTTGGAGATGCTTGCTTAAGATGTCAAAGTATAAGTCTCCATGTCTAAGATGACTTGAATACTTTAAGTCGAAGGAAACTCACACTAAGCAATAATGAGATCTTTATTGGCATATCTATATATGTAGAGAACCATATGAAGTCTCATGGCAGGTCACTCTAATGAACTAGTTACCATTAACTAGCATCTGCATTTAACTCTCGACATCCCAATGTCTCCAGCTAGTGAGGAGCGGTTGCTTGGACAAGCCAAGGAGTATAACCCGTTCTAGTCTTACAAAATTGATGATATTTGAACTCATTAATTCATTGACTAGGGAATGTTTCAATACATTCATAATTACACATGTAGAGATGCTCACTAGTTGTGATCCTATCACAAGTTCTCTCATGCTATGAATTGTATTACGGACATTCAGTAAGTGAGTTTAAGATATAATCATACACATAAAGAATGTACACTCAAATAGTGAATTATTTATTTATCCAATAAATATTACATACCATAAGGCGATTGCCTTAGGACACCTCTCAAATATAACAAATACCATTTAGCATACATTTTATTGCATTTCATGAGCATATTTTGTATACATACATCTTCTTTCTATTATTTTCATTACTTTTATTCTACTTGTTCGGAGGACTGCTTTTTGCATGTTTTTGTTGATAGGACGTGAAAATGGAGTGGAAATAGAGTGTAAAACCCTTGGAACGTGGAGTTGGAGCAAGGAACGCGCTCTAGCCGTGTCTCATGACACAGGTTTGTTCACTCAAATGAATTTAAATGCGAAAAAGGAGTGAAAACTACAATGCCTTCCATGACCATGCCCCTTGGCATGACCATGCCATTCTCCATAGAAACTCTCATTTCCAGCAAATTCGACTGACACGGTCGTTCCCCCTGGCACAATAGTGTTAATCTGACCTAAGCAGCGAACCAAACTTCGAACGAGTATAACCTTTAGCTTGGTTTGATCCATGGAGCCCATGAACTATCAAATTGAAGATAATTTCAAGCTCTACAAGTTTGGTTCAATGTTAAACTCAAGAAAACCTTGTCTAAGGGTCAAAAAACAAATTTTGGCGGAGTCCCAACACTCTAACAGATTAAATCAGATTTAGGAAGATATAAATAGAATGAAGAGTCATTTTGTTAAGGATCTGGGAGCAGGGGCTCTGCCCCCTTTCAGGAAAAAGGGTTTTCCCCCTTTGGAGAAATTCTAGAGCCACCATCCAAGGAGCCGTGACGATCCATCCACTTCCGGAGTAAGGAGACATTTCGAAGACACCGACAATCTTCTCGCTAAACATTTCTTTCCCTCCATTCTCTATTTTGGATTATAAGAATATTTTCTTCATTGCCTTTGGATTGTTCTCTCTTCTCCATGGAGTAGTCTCCGGATTCGAAGATTAGGTAGTAACTATGATGTAATTATTGACACTTGTTCTAAGTAATTATTTGTTTCTTTATTGCATGTCATGTATGTTCTATGTTCTTATTGATTGTGTGTGAATGTTGAATGTTTTGGGACTTGTTGATTCCATCACCTTGTTGGGAGGATAAACTAGATTGTATGACCGTGGAGTCCTATGTGACAAGGAGAATCCTTTAAGCAGACTTTCTAGTATTATTGTCTTGAACTTAGGTGGATTAACCATGAGGTTATAACTATCTTAGGGCTTAAAGGGGGTTTGCCCCAATTCATAGTCTTGAGTATAGAGGAAAACTAATCGTATGATCGTGGAGCCCCCGTGACAAGGGTAATCCTTTAAGAGGACATTAGGTGGTTTTCTTATGAAGAGGCATGAGATTTTGGTAGACACTCTGGTTTAATCTTTGGATAGTTATACCTACATGTAAACATATGTAGAGATAGGAAAGTAAACAATTCTTAGAATGTCAACAACCATCATAGCGAAACTGAAGTCCTAGAATTGCTTTACAACTCAACTCTCTCTCTCTCTCTCTCTCTAATTCTCTCGTTTGTGACTCCAACCAACCTTTTGATAGTCTAGATAATTTGCTTCACAATTTCAATTAGTATTAAACAACAATCCCAGTGGATTCAATATTTTATTACTTGATGACTTATCGTGCACTTGCGGAAAAGTACAACAGCCTCTTAGCAGGACTGTGGCTCGTGGGCGATGCCCCGATAATTTTGGAAAGATCTAACATATTTGGACATGTTTGGAGGGCTATAAAAGGCCCCAAGAGGCTCTTGAACAAGGAAGGAGGTGTTTCATTATGACAAGGAACCTTAGGAGAGTCGTTTGCAAGGAGTCGTCGGAGTTTACGTCCACTGTATAGCTTAGAGTTCTTTCAAAGACGACAATCGACACACAACTAATATTTCTTTTCTCTTTTCTCCTTGATTTCATTTGTAGAATGTACTTTGTTTTTGGTTGTAACTCCATCTTCATGGATTAGTACTCATAAATCTAGGGTGAGGGAGTAGCCTGATTGACTTGTTGACACTATTTTATCTATTTATTCATCTTTCTTACTGCATGATGTGTTTATCCATGATTCTACTTTATTGCACATACATGATTTTGACACTAAACGTGCATCTTCATATCCCACACGATGCGGGGAAGGACTAAAAGGTGAACCCAACTCTTTGACCCAAAAAGATCGAGACATGAGGGGTTATTTACAAAATTAATCTAAAATCTCACGAGGGCACCATTGGCTATCATAGAACCTAATGGGTTTACGCAGATTCAGTGTCATGAAGTAGGGGATAACACCTAGAGGACCGTGGGACCACGTGACAGGGGCCTCCTTGAGAAAGTGGTCTCTTTAGTAAGGCTACCTTGAAAGTAGGCGTCGTGTTTGGGTAAGCACGCTGATATAATTCTAAAAGTCTATACCGGTTACCTCGGGATATACCACCTTTATGAAAAAAATGTGGAACCGCAAGAGAGTGAATGATATTTAGGGTGTCAACAGTCATCGTGGTAAAACTGAAATCCTATAATTACTCCCCAAAACTGAATTTCTCCTAAGACTTCTCATGTTTTCTCAATTCATTTTCTCTCTTTCACAATTCTCGCGATTTCGAGTGTTCTAGATAGCATGGTTAGTGATTCTAACTGATACTCAATTTATAGTCCTTGTGGGATCAATATTTTTTTAATTGACGACAATCGTGCATTTGCAATTTTCTCACATCAAGAACCCTTAGATCCTTAGATACCTCCAATAGATGCTCCCCTTTGTCCTTTTATAACCTCCAAAGATACCAATAATTAACAAACTTTCCTAAAAAATTGGGGCACTTTTCTAAAATATCAATTTCCTTAAAAAGAGGGTGGTTGTCGCCACATGGTCAATGATTGTGTTGAGAAGCATGGCTTGGCAGTGTGGCTTGTTGGATGTCTCCTCGATGAGCAATAGTGAAAAGCACAATCGTGCCCCTAGCACGGACGACCCGTGTTTCACTCTGAAAGTTCTTTTGCTACTCCGTTCGCATACTTCATAGATGGTGGATGATCGTGTCAGGGGACCTAGACAGACCGTGCACCATGCTGGAATGCACGCTCCAAGGCCATTTTGACTCTAATTAAGCTTTGAATTCACGTCATATCAATAAACATGCATAAGAAGTAGTTTTTCGAACTAAAAGAGTAAAAAACTACAAAAAGATGAAAGGATGCAAAATATGCTCATGTGATGAAATGAGATGCATACAAAACTATGTAGGATCGATGTTAGTCGATAGAGGGGGTGTATATCAATCCTCGTTTCTTTTGTCTTTTTCGTTGTTCATTCTATCATATTAGTACTTGCAACGAAATAATAAATAACTAAAATAATAATACGAAAGATATGTGGGATTTACTTGGTTCCCAACCCCCCAAGGTCAGTACATCCAAGGCCTAATCATGGGAGCCATTCGTTCACTAGTAGTCTCCTTTCAGAAACTTTTCGGAGGTAGAGAAACCCATCTTACAATTTTTATACAAGAACAAATAGTAAAATGGTAATCACAACTTGTACAAAAACCAAACCAAATGTTGCGGTTGATCCGAAAGTCCTGAGCGTAATGCACCCCTCTTGGAGTTTCCCTGGTCATAGAGCTTCACAGCCTTTTTTCTTCAAGCGCAAAGTCGAAGAGTAGTAGAAAGATGGTTTTTGGCTATGTTCCTAAGGCCTTCTTTTATAAGGCTTTTTTGATATATCGATAAGGCCTATCGGTATACCGATCCTAGATAAGACTTATCCCCACGACCAAGTTTATCAAGATCTAGATCTTATCGTTATCTTCTTGATCGATCTACTAATCCTTGGGATCGGTCTATCAAACTAGGCCATGTCACCAACCCAGGTTTGGACTCAACCCTGGTCAACTGAACCCAATCGGTCTATCGAACCCATTTGGTCTACCAAACTTGTTTGGGTCCGGTTTGACCTAAGTCAAGTTTGGTTCACTCCAGACTTGGTACAGATGCATCCGATAATGTTTGTCTTCTCTCTGTTTTGCTTTCAGCTCCAGACTCCTACAAAACAACCATACAAAACACAAGCAAGCAACCTAGCCTGATCCTGTAAGTCTACATGACCTTCTAGGCTTACCTTTTGCTTGGAGGTCACTCCTCCAAGACTTCACCACCTAAGGACTATTCCTTAGGATCTCACTATCTAAGGTTCACTTCCCTATGATTTTTATTTCTCTAAACATCCAAGCACATTGACCTATTTGGACTTGCTAGTCACTCGGTAGACCCTTGTCAGACATACGATCACCTTGACCTGCTCGGACCAAGCATCCAGTCACCTTAACCTTCTTGGACTTTTTCCTTGCCAAATATCCGGTTCTCTCTAACCTGTTAGGACTTTCTCCCTAGCCTAACATCCGATTCTCTCTAACCTGCTAGGACTTTCCTTGTTAATCATTCGGTCAACCTTTGACCTGACTAGACTTTTGCCTAACATTCAATTCTCACTAATATGCTAGGTCTTTCTCTTGCTAGTTATCTGGTCAACCTTGATTTGACTAGATTTCACTTTACCAGTCATCCGGTTAACCTTTAACCTAACTAAACTTCTCTTTGCTAGTCATCTGATCAACCTTGACTTGACTAGACTTTTTTCTTCCAAACATTAAGTCCTGTTTGGATTAACTCTTGGTCAAACTAACCAGACATTGGTATATTGTCAAACATTGAAACCCTAGAGGCTGATTGCACCAACAAACTATGCATGAAACACACACATCAACACTCCTAGACTTTAACCTTTGCTTGTCCACAAGAAAAACTTGCAATCTAAACTCATGTGTGTGAATGATACATCATAATCTCTATCAAATTCATCTAATCCTATATAGGGTTTCATTAATCAACAAAGGCACACGAATCATCCCAATGCTGCCTAACTTTAAATTTCTCCGTGCACAGTGGAAAAGTGACTCAACACTTAAGTATCAATTACCAATCCTATTCAAGTCATCATCCCATTGATTTCCCAAGGTCTCCGGCACAAGAGGCACTTACCTGCCAAATGTGCAAGGATTGTCCTCCCTTAATGCTTTGCATTGTTTACACAAGGTCTCAAAGGAGCACTCAACATCGAGAGAAACTGATCGATATTTCCCTAGTAACCTTTGGATCTTAAAGGGTCATCTAACTTAGTTTTTCCTAAATCACTGTATCAAACAAGTCTCTTTCAAGACTTTTTTTTTTTGGGGCAAAAATCATAGGAGCACCCCTCATTTTTCGAATCATCAACACTTTGATTTTTTATTTTATCAAAAGGGTGTCTCATCCTCCTGTAAAATGACATAGATACCCTATGACACATGCATGCATCTGACACGTGCAATATTGCTTTTTTCCCACCTAAATATTGTCATGTTTATTGGTGTAATCGACCTTCAGAGTTTGATGGTTTGAACAATATGTTTAAAGGAGTGACCAAATAACTTGATCATGGTTGATCAAGTTAAGTGAAGAATCCAAGAAAAATCAAGGTTGACCTAAAGCTTGGAAGTGAGTGAGAAGTACAAATAGGACCAGATTCTTGGCAGATTAGTGGAAAGACCTAGTGGTATTAGGTAAAGGGAACACTTGGTTAGGAACCAAGTAGTGGAAATCCTAGCAAGGCTAGGTAGTGGAAGATTTGGTTGGGAACTAGGTAGTGGAAGTCCTAGCGAGGATAGGTAGTGAAAGTCCTGGTTGGGACCAGGTAGTGGAAGTCTTAGCGGGGTAGGCAATGAAAGACCTAGTTGGGAACTAGGCAATGGAAGTCCTAACGAGGCTAGGTGATGGAAGACCTAGTTGGAAACTAGGTTAAGTCTAAGCTGGGCCAGCTAAGATCTAAACACTTGGCAAAGAGAGAAATCTTAGAGTAAACTCTAAGTAAGTGAACCTATTAGGTTAGGTAAACTAAGTACTAGGTTTTGCATGCTGTTTGTTTGTTTTTTTTGCAGGAAACAATAGTTGGACGAAGGCTCAAGTGGGACCAATTGGGAACTAGTCTGGGTCATTAGACTCATAATTCGATCAACTGGAGGGTATTCCAGTCAACCAAAAGTTTGGTCGACCGGACCCTTCGGTCGACCGAAAGAGTCTGGTCGATTGGAAGTCAACATGATCATGTTCACGCGAGTTGGTCCTTGAATAAGTTCTGACTGAGATCCAAGTGACCGAAGGATGTTCTAGTAGACTGGAGGGTCAAAACTTAGCTTGAAGAGGATCGAGATTGTAGTTGAGTCGGCGGAGGTCCAATTGACCAAAGGGAGCACAATCGACCGAAGAAGTGTTGATCGAGCTGTATAAAAGGGGAGTTGAGGCAACCTCTCCATATAACAACCACAATTGTCCATCTTCATTTTAAATGCTCAGAAAATGCTCAAGTCTTGCTCGTGTGATCTGGGAGGTGCAGGAGGAGTGTTGTGACATTCAGGATTTCCAATTGGATCAAATATGTGTTTACTTTTCTTATTTACTTAATTGTTTATCATTCTTTTATATTTGTGATTTTCTTACTAAAACTATAAGAGGTTTCTCCACCTTCAGAAAGTGTCCGGAAAGTAGAAAAATATTAATGGACTCACCCTGAATGCATACCTTGGATGTACTAACCTTGGGGGTTAGGAACCAAATAAAAATCTTTGTGTTCTTTGTCTCTTTTATTATTATTCTTTATATTATTTCCACTTTGCAAACTAACAACTCTGATAGAAAAAGAAAGAAACGAATGAAGAAATTTCAATCTCGCTAATCACCCCCTCTTCTAGTGCCAAAAGAGATCCTACAACATTATAGCAGCTATGTTCCCATAGCTGCTACAATGTTGTAGTTGTAGTAGCTACGGTTTCGTTGCTGCAATAACTACAATAGTTGTAGTAGCTATGGGGGCGTAGCTGATACAACTAACACAACAATTGCAGCAGCTACTAACTCGCAGCTGCTACAACTACAATCCCTCCATAAGAGGAATCAGGAATTGATTTTTTAATTGAGAGAAGAGTGGCAATTCCATGGATAAGTTGCTTGCTCAAAAATCCTAAAGCCTAAACCCATAAACATTAAAATGAACTAGTCAATGAATTTTTGTTGTGTGTATGCTATATGTTCCAAGTGATTTAGTGAGTAATTGAATAGTTATGATATATCATTCTCTAAATTGATGAGATAATTAAGAAATAGACTTCATATTTGAGATATATCTTCTGCATCAAACGTCTCTGTAACACTACTAAAAGAAGGAAAACATTAAAAGAGAAACTTATATGTTCTAAGTGATTCAACAATTAATTGAATAATTATGATATATTAAATTCACCACTTTCAGTTGTAGCAGCTACTGATGTGTGTAGATTATATATGTTTTTAGACATTATTTGATGCACATCTTCTTGTATTCCATGAGCATGATTTACGTTATTGCACCCTACTTTATCATTTTATCAGCATAATTACTCTATTTGTTCGGAGATATGTTCTTTGCGTGTTTTCATTAACAGGACGCGATTTGGAGCAAAAAAGAGCAAAAACGAACATTGGGCAGGTTTGGAGGAAAATTAGCAAACATGGTTGTGCCCCTGAGATGCATGATCGTGCCTCGCCTGTTGAAAGGCCACACAGCCCGACCGTGCCTGAGAGGCACATTCGTGCCTCATCCCGTGCCTCTCACACGGCCTGGCCATGATTGAGAGGTACGACTGTGCTTCAGCCTCCGGCCGATACACGACACGGTCGTGTTTGGGGGGCAAGACCGTGTGATGGGAAAAGAAGGGCCCGTTCCCCCTGCCTATAAAAGGAGATTTTTCATCTCTTTTGAGATATCTTTAATTTGGGGTTCAACCCCTCTCCTTAGGGAAGGGTTCTCTCCTTATAAAAAAATCCTAGAGCTCTTCCACCTTGACGATCTGTCCACCTCTGGAGAAAGGAAACATCATGAAGACACTAACATCTCCTTGATAAGCATCTCTTATCCCTCTATTCTAAGATTTGGAGTTGTAAGTATGCTTTATTTTGTGTCTTTGGTTTGTATGTCCTTCTTCATGGACTAATCTCCCTATTCTAGGATGTAGGAAGTAATTATGATATGATGTTGATGTATGAACTATGTATATGTCATTTTCTTGTTTCTATGAGATGCTTACGTCTTGTGCTATGTATGTTGTGTCTTGTACATGTTTGATGAAATGTGTATGTGAGTAATGCATGTAGATGTGAAGGATTTGTTCCTATTCTTAGATTGGTTCTGGGCTGGATAACCGGGGGATCCTTAGTGATAGAGGATATCCATTCAACCAGACTTATTATACCCTTAGTGACAAAAGGTATCGATTATTAACCACTTCCTGGGTAATGACCTTAAAATATGGACCAATCCTTTCATAGGATAGCTAACTAGAGCTTAATGGGTTTACACTAATTTAATCTTAGGATGTGACTTGTGTAATATAGAGATTGTATGACCAGGGGCCCCTCAGGTATTCCTTTAATCAGAATTTCTATGTTACCTCTTCTACTTAGTAACATTGAATAAGAATGGTGTAAACACTTCGGTGTAGCTTTTAATCCTCGTTAAGAAGTAACTGAGATAACTCTAGCGATTGTATGACTGAGGGACCCTTAGTGACAGAGGGTATCCCTTTAACCGAACTTTCTAGAGTTACTCCTTTACTAAATGACGTTAGAATTATTGTAGCTCACCAGTAATTTAGTTAGAATCCCTAAAAGATCATAAACATAGAGGGTAAAGAAGTAAATATGCATTAGGGACATTAACTAGCATCATAATGAAATTGAAATCCTAGAATCTGTCTTTCTAAGCTCACCCCCTCTCAAGACTTTCTCTCTCTTTCTCTCAACCTTCTCTCTCTCTCTAAATTTTTAGTTCTTAAGCATTCAACCAAACTTTGATTGTCTAGATAACTTACTTTGCGAAATCACTAGTGCTTAATCAACAGTCCCTGTGGATCAATATTTTTTTTTATTACTGACGACATAACCACGCACTAGCGATAGCGTAACAAGTTTTTGGCACCATTGTCGGGGACTGTTTCGATTAACATTAGTTGACTAGCGATTTAGTTACTCTGGACACTTTTCTTTTTGTTAATAGAATTCTACACTTTATTTGTTTGTCTATAGTTTTGTTTTCTTTTCAATATACATAACCCCAAAATACTACATTTTTGTTTTCTCATACACATAGACCAAAAATATTGTAATTTGCTTACTTACATATACATAATCCAAAAATACTATATTTTCATTTCTTACTATTTAAATTCTATATTCTTGATTTTTCTAATAAGTCTATTTTGTAGGTGATTGTGATTTTTTTTTTTCAAAAAGCTACTATTTTTTTTACAAGATATGAAACATATTGACATGGCAAACAGACCTTTGAGAGAGTTTTGCACATCGATATCTAGAAGTCTATTGAATCCCATTGTATCTCCACATATTGAAGATGCAAATTTCCAACTTGACCCAACATTAATTTCCATGATATAAGTTCACAAATTTGGAGGAGAAAATTCAGAAAACCCATATTTACACCTTGAGATATTTCAAGAATATTGCAATATGATGAATTGTGAAGGAGTTGAATTATGCTCATGAAGATGGGAATCATTTTTTAAAGCATGGGAGAGATTTAATGGTTTATTGAAGCAATGCCCTCATCATGGGTTGGAGAACTGGCTCACTATGCACCTATTCTATATAGGGATTTCTTTCTCAAACAAGACATTATTGGATTCATAAGCAGGAGGTTCTTTGATGAATAAAAGTTTGAACGAAGCATATGACTTAATTGATCAAGTGACACAGAACTTCCAACAGTGGTCAAATAAAAATTGGATAGAATATTCCCCAGAAATCCCAGAAGTGCAAACCAAGAATGCAATTGAGGATGCCAAACAAGAACTGTTACAACTTTCAAGAAGTCAAGAGGAAAAGGAC
>JBBUKS010021385.1:0-11630 GCA_038050645.1 Hedychium gardnerianum
GGGTCAAGAGGACCTGACATCTGGCAGGAGGATTCGATAGGTCTGGAGGACCTGATATCAAATCAAGTGAAAGACCTAGAAAGTTGATCCGATGCTAAGCAAAGTCCAAACAGGTCTGGAAGACCCGATGTTTGGCAGGTGAGTTAAGGTAAGCACCTGGAGTTAGTGCAGTGAGGTTGTGTCCCAATGGGACAAACCTTAGGTGCTAATCCAACCGAAGAAACCAACGGAGGTTTGTGAGTTGACATCAAGACAAGCCGAATTGTCTTATTCATGCATATATTTGATCTAACCTTTATTTTTGCAGGACTGCTACTTTTATTATATTTCCTATGCTAACTTTGTTTTATAGATAAAATAAAGTTCGGATTTAACTTAGGTTCAGTCGACCGAATAGGAGGTTTAGTCGACCGATCAAACCAGATTAGCACAGGATCGAACAAAGGCTGTATACTTGGAAACATTGGGATCAATCGATCGAACAAAGAAGGAAATAAACAGCTGCCAGATCGAATCAATGTAGAAAAGGTGAACACAGGGATCACTCGACTGATTAGCTTTATCAGTCGACCGATCAAGCATGACGTCGGGGATCAAACTGATCGGATCAAAGCAAAGAAGGAAGGTCATGGGTTCAGTCGACCGATTGGAGGATCAGTCGACAGAAAGGATCAGTCGATTGATTGGTTTTTCAGTTGACCGAACGCAGCCTATAAAAGAAGCCCTTGGGTTCCGAGCTGAAAACAACTTTCCTGTGTGCTTCATTCTGTTCTGGCTACTGCTGTTCGTGCAAGCTACTGCTACTACATCAAGAAGCAACCCGACAACCTACGTCGAAGTTTATTTTTTTATTGTCGGTATATTGCATACTTGCATATTACTTGTAATCTACATGCTTGTACTACCTTGCTTCCTCGGAAGAACTACTTTAGTGGATTAACTCATCGATATGATCTAAAAGGTCGTGGGTTCTTGGAGTAGGAGTCGGGTAGGCTCCGAACCAAGTAAAATAGGAGTGTGCCTATTTATTTTTGTTTTCCGCTACTACTTTGAATTATGTAAAAGAAAATATTTTCAAATGAGATTCACCCCCCCCTCTCTCTCATCTCTAATGATCCAACAAATCTTGATGACAAAAGCACAAGATTCATATCCCACAAGGATTTGGAGATAAACTAAAAGGAGAACCCAATCTTTCGACCCATAGAAAACTCGAGATGTGGAGAGTTACCTTCAAAAGTAGATCGGTATGCCACGAGAAGTAATAGACTATCATAGATCTTAATGGTTCAGTCCAATTCATCATCATACAGTAGGAGGCATCTCAGGGATTGTGGGATCATGTGACAGGGATCTTCTTAGGAAAGCAACCCCTCAGCTCTATCGCTCTAAAAGTCAATGACTAATTAGAATGAAAACACCAATGTAGTTCCAAAAGTTCATATCAGATACATAAGAGAGTCTACCTACATAAACAACCATTGAGGATAGGAAACCAAACATAGATTTAGTGTTTACAATCACTTAGATAAATTCAAAGTTCTAGAATCTATTTTCCCATCAATCAATCTCTTTCGTTCCTTTCTCTCATCTATTTCTCTCATATAGCTTAATTCTCTCTCTCTCTCTCCTCGCATAATTCTTTGATTTCTTCTCTTGGATCTTTTGCTCTTTCACAACCCAAACTCCCGATTAGTCTAGACAATCACATTTGTTTAGTATACTAGTATCTAACTATCATTCTCTGTGATTTTGATCTTTTATTATTTGACGACACACTGTGCACTTGCAGTTTACACCACATTATCTATTTATTAGTTACCCTAAGGGTTACCAATTCTATCATCTCTTGAAACATAAATCATTTGTTTCAAGGCATTCTATATTCCTAGAGAAAAAGTTTCTTTTATAGGAAAATAGTGGGAGTGAGGTTGAACTTCAGGAGGTTCAAGAGACTCTAATAGACACAAAGAGACACCTAATCAAGAACCACAACCGATTACTCATGATGATGAACTATCGACTCAACCTATGGAGACACTACCTATTCATAGATCTAGTAGGACACATAAGATTCTTGAGAGATATGAATTTTTTATAAGTGAATCGAATGACATGTTGCTCATTGATGATGAGGAACCTACTGATTATGAAGAATTTTTGAAAAATTCAGAAAGGGATAAGTGTTTAACAACCATAAAGTCAAAAATAGATTCCACGTACTAAAACCAAGTTTGGAACTTGGTAGACCCACCTGAAGGCATCACGCCTATTGGGTGTATGTGAGTTTTTCAAAAATAAAACTGTCATGGATGGTATGTAATTACCTACAAAGTGAGATTAGTGGCGAAAGGCTATCGTCAAAGGCAAGATGTTGACTATGATGAAATATTCTCACCAGTAGCTATGCTTAAATCCATTCCCATACTCCTTTCCATAGCATCTCATTACAATTATGAGATATGATAGATGAATGTGAAAATGACTTTCCTCAACAGAAATTTGTTTGAGAATGTGTATATAATACAACCCGAGGGTTTTACATCTGTTGATAAAAATAAAGTATGCAAGCTTCAACAATCCATTTATGGATTGAAGCAAACATCCAGGAGTTGTAATATCTGTTTTGATGAGATAATCAAAGAGTTTGATTTCTCATAAAATCCTGACGAACCTTGTATGTATAAGAAAGTTAGTGGGAGTGCAGTCACATTCCTAGTGCTATATGTCGATGACATATAGCTTATAGGAAATAATGTGCATGTTCTACAGTCAATTGAGGTTTGGTTGTCCAAAATGTTCTTCATGAAAGACATGGGAGAAGACACCTATATACTAGGGATTAAGATCTATAGAGATAGATTGAAACGGTTGCTTGGTCTTTCTCAGTCTACATATATAGACAAAGTGCTAAAACAGTTTAGAATGGATGAATCCAAGAAAGGTATTATACCCATGTGACATGGGATTCACCTTTTGAAGTCTATGTGCCCATGCACAAAAGACGAGAAGATTTGCATGAGTAAGATACCCTATGCGTCAGCAATATGATCTATCATGTATGCTATCTTATGTACGAGGCCCGATGTATCATACACTCTGAGTGTCACGAGCAGATATCAGTCAGATTCAAGCAAAGATCATTGGATGGTTATCAAGGCAATCCTTAAGTACTTGAGAAGAACTAATGATGTTTTCTTGATATATGGAGATGGTGATATGGTTAAACACATGTATACTAATGCCAACTTCCAAACAGACAAGGATGACTCCAAGTCCTAGTCTGGATATATATTCACGTTGAATGGAGGCGCAATAAGTTGGAAGAGTTCCAATCAAGACACAGCTGATTCTACCACAGAGGCAGAATACATTGTGGCTTTTAAAGCAACAAAGGAAGTAGTTTTGATCAAAAAGTTCATCTCTGAACTTGGAGTGGTTTCGACCATTGTTGAAACATTACCAGTTTACTGCGACAATACTGGAGCCATCGTGTAGGCTAAGAAACCCATATCTCACCAATGATCCAAACATGTTCTTCGATGTTATCATTTGATTGGAGAGATCATTAGTAGGAATGAAATTCAAATTAAGAAGATTCCCACTGAAAGGAACCTAGGGGATCCTTTAACAAATGCTCTACCACAAAGTAAGTTTGAGAGTCACGTCTAGACCTATGACATTGGATACTATGGTGATTGGCATTAGGCCAAGTGGGAGTATATTATATTTGAGATATGTCTTAAGGCAATCGCCTTATGGAATGTACTATTTATTGGATAAATATAAATTTACTATTTGATTATGAATGTATTGAAATATTTCCTAGTCGATGAATTGAAGTTCATACATCATCGATTCTGAGAGACTAGCACATGTTATACTCCTTAGTTTAACCAAGCACCTACGCCTCACTGGTTGGAGACATAAGGTTGTCGATAGTTAAACGTGGATGCTAGTTAAGGGTAACTAGTTTATTGGCGTGACCTGCCATGAGACTTCATATGGTTCTTTACATATACTTTGAAGATCTCATTGCAGTTTAAGTGCTTGTTTCTTTCCACTTGAGCTATTCAAGAAACCTTGGTCATGGAGACATATACTTTGACATCTTAGTTGATATATCTCCACGGATGTGTGGGTACGGGATGCTTGGGTTTAAGTCGAAGTGCTCAAAGGTATATGGATAGCCCAAAGGGGATTCATTTCTCCTTGTATAAGGATATGTATAACCTATGGCCACTTGTCAGGATTGTTACTTGAAGTCTTTGGCCAAACCGATACATGTGAAGAGTATGATACTCTTAGACACATGTCTGAATAATTTGAATTCACATGATAAGGAAGTATAACTTGGGATAGGTGTGATGTAGTCAGCCTAGTGGGGATTGACACATAGACCATGTCCTAAATCACGTGGATATAAGACGAGTGAAATAAATGAGGCATTACTCACTATAGCTACTGAAGGGTTCAGAAGTGTTTCTGGGATCAGCCGTTAATTTTTTGATCAATTAGAGATCATGATGTACTACCAGGTACCACTCATGATCTATTCATAATTAATGGTTAATTATGAATGACCAACATAATCGAGAACCTCTTGGATCACACGCACTACGAGTTTATCCGAAAGATTTAAAATGAGTTTCAGAATTGGATTCTCAAATCGAGAGAGATTAAGTCTAATTGGACTAGATGAATGGAAAATATGGAAGATATTTTGGTGGAGAAGAAGCACAGATGGGCCACATCTTTTGAAGATGAATCAACCCCCTTTTGTTTTATTGTATACCAGATTGGTTTTGTTTTAATTAAAGAGGTTTGGTTATTGAACCAAGGTGTTTTAGTTTTGAACCAAGTTGGTTTAGTCTTGAATCAAACTTAAGGCTAACAGATGGGTTTGTCTTAGCGGTAAGGGGTTTTGGACTTACTCTCCAACCCAATAGGAAATCTATATATTGATATAGATTAATAGAAAGGAGAATTAGGTTTTTAATTATTCTTCTATATTCTCCTTCTCTCTTATGCCATCGTCAACCACCAAAGGCGAACCTCCCCTTGTGCCACTGTATAGCACCGCCGGAAAGTAGCCATCGGCTGCCCTCCTCCCCTTCGGTCTACTTTCGGCCTTCATAGTAAAATCCGCTAGCAGGCAGCCACCGTCCAACACGAGACAGGAGGGTCATCGCTGTTGTCTCACACGCACCACTACTACCCACATCCGTGCATCACCACAGGGGCTCACCATCGCCTGCTCTTCCCTCCAGAGGTCCCTCTTCAAACTCCAGAGGTTCTTCCGCCGGCCACACTGCCGACAGCAGTCGATTAAGTCCATGAGTAGCAACCCCATACAATTGTTATTTGAACCCTTTTGTGTCGTCAGGTTGCCTACGCCACCAGGCATAGAAGGGGGTTGGATTTCTCCATGTTTGGTATCATCGGGTTGTGAATGCCGCCGGATACTGAACCATGGGTGGAGACTCTCTCTCAAAGAACTTGTCTTCAAACATTGACTAGTACTGAAGACGAAATCAAGATTCATGGCTTCGTGAAGTCGTCTTGATGATTGCTCGACATGGATACAAATAGAGGCGAGGCTTCATAGCGTCGCTAGTTGATGCCCTTTCCACTCCACATCATTCGTCAAGTATACCTTTATTTATGCAAAATTTTATTATGTGATTATGTCTCAATAATGTGTTTGAGTAATTTGAATCCGCAGGACAAGTAACTACTACTTGGGCTAGGTGTGACGTAGTCAGCCTAGTGGGGACTGACACATAGCCCATGTCCTGAACCACATGGGTATAAGTTGAGTGAAAGGAACAGACACATAAATAATTGTACCTACTGAAGGGTTCAAAAATGGTTCTGGAATCAATTATGATTTTTGGTCAATTGAGGGTCATGATGTACTACTAGGTGTTACTCATGATCCATTCATAATTAATGGTTAATTATAAATAACCAACATAACCGGAAACCTATCAGGTCACATGCACTATGAGTTTATCCTAAAGACATAAAATGAGTTTGAGAAATGGATTCTCAAATCAAGAGAGATTGAGTCTAGTTGGACCAAACAAAGGGTAAATATGGAAAGTGTTAGCACAATGGAAGCGCGGATGGGCCACGTCTCTTGTAGATGAATTAAACCCTCTTGGTTTTATAATGAACCCAATTGGTTTGGTTTTAAACAAAGATGGTTTGGTTTTTGAACCATGGTTTGATTTTGAGAAAAGATGGTTTGGTCTTGAACTAAACTTCAAGCTAACGGATGGGTTTGGTTAGCAGGTACAGGTTTGATTTTGCTCTTCAAATCCATTTGGAGATCTATAAATAGATCCATGTTGAAGAGAAACATTACACCAATTTGATTAAAACCTAAAAGTTAGGTTTTATCCCTCTCTATTCTCCTCCTCTCCTGTTGCTGTCGACTCAAGGAGCTTCACCACCCCTTGCCGCTAGTGTTCCTATTGCCACTGGCCTCCTCGGCTACAACCCATATCGATGGACGTCCGATGACCGTCGATATCCCTCCGTCTGAGTACCAAACAACAACATGGGTGCTGCTATCCGCCGGCACAACTATATGGAACAATCTTGCCGACCCTTGCTCCGTAGTAAGGGCATGTCGCTGGCTGCCCCCTTTCCTCCGCCAATCCTCTATCGGTCCTCCGCTGACCTTCGAAGGTCCTACCGCCGGCCACACCATCGACGATAGCGTTTAGAGGGCTCGAACAGTAGCTTCATCGCTATTGTTCACCTCGATTGGTATCATAGGGTTGCTTCGTGCTACCAGATACCAAGTCGGGTTGTGGTCCCTCTCTTGGAGATATTCGTCTCCCCCCTTTTGCTAGTACCAAAATAGAGACAAGACTTGTGACTTAACAAAGTTGTCTCGAAGATATCTCGGCATGGATACGAGTAGAGGCAAGTCTCGTTAGGCTTGCTCATTGATGTCGTTTCCGCTACATGTCATCTAACAGGTATACTTCTAACAAAGTTATTTTTTTATGGTTATGTCGGACATATATATTCCTGTGGTTGTGTGTGATGCGGGTTGTAATAATTTAGAAAATTATTATTCTTCCACTACATGTTTAGGAAACAAAATTTAAAATGTGCATCGCTAAAACCCAATAGTGCTACTAGGTGTCACTCATGATCTTTTCATAATTAATGGTTAATTATGAATGACCAACATAACCGAAAACCTATTGTATCACACGCACTATGAGTGTTTTTCTTTAAGATGTAAAATGAGTTGGAGAATATGATTCTCAAAAAGTCAAAAAGAGAGAAAAAGAGATTAAGTCTAATTGGACTAGGCAAAGGGCAAATATATAAATTAGTTGTCAAATCGGGAGAAGAATAAACCATATCTATTAGAAGTGAGTTGATTTTATATAAATTTATATGACTGAGTTAGTTTTATATAAATTTATATGACCAAATTAGTTTTATATAAATTTATATGACTGGGTTGGTTTTATATAAATTTATATGACTAATTTGGTTTTATATAAATTTATATAACTGAGTTGGTTTCATATAAATTTATTTGACTGGATTAGTTTTATATAAATTTATATGACTGGATTAATTTTATATAAATTTATATAACCAAGTTTAAGCTTATTAAGAGATATATATAATACCTCATCATGAAGAAGAGAATTCAATTCATTGCAAAACCCTATCAAAGTGCTTCCCTTCTCCTCTTGTTGTCGTCGGACACCAAGAAGTCGTTGCCCCTTTTTTTGCCATTTCCCTTCTTTTGCCGTCAGTCATCTCTAGCTGTCGGCCATCCTTGGTGATGCCCCCTCCGACCGATCCTTCTCTTGGTTGCAAGGAGTTGGCCGAATTCTCCATCTTGGCCAAAACTTCTAGTTTTGTCGAACCTCTTTTTGACCAGCCAATTGTTGGTTGGACCTTTTCTCTTTGATTCATGTCATCTCATCCTTTGGCTAGTACTAGATGGAGACATGACTTGTTTCTTATGAAGTTGTCTCAAAGAAAGCTCGGCGTGGATATCATGAGAGACAAGTCTTGTTAGGCTTGCTAGTTGATATCGTTTCCATTAAACGTCATCAGACAAGTATAACCTCTAAACGAGTTTTTAATCTATGGTTATGACTTGCACATGTATGTTCTTGAGGTTGTGTGATGTGTATTGTAATAATTTAAGAAATCATTTCACTTCTACTGAATGTTTTTTGAAAACATATATATTCTGTACGTGCAAAAACCCCAACAGTGTTATCAGAGCCACTTGTGTTTTGACATAGATCATAGATCTATTTTTTTCACATGTTGTAGGTTGTTGTAAATGTTATTAGAAAATTAGGAAATTCCAGATAAGGAAATTATTTCCTAATTCGATATATAATTTCTAATTTTTGAAATTGTTTAGTAATCTGTTAGGAAATTGTAAATTTGGAAATTGCTTCCTAATCTAATTAAGGAATTATGGTTTATGAATTCTTCATGATATTTTGTTTCTTAATTAGTATATGACAAATATGCCATGTTATTCCATGTAGATAGTTTACAATTTTGTATACTTTCTTTACATGTAATTGATGAGACCTAAATTAAATAAATCCCTTATTCAAATTTTAAAGCTTATACCTTTCATTAATATGGTAAGAACAGAATTTAATTTATTGTTTTGGTTGTTGGACTCACTTCAAGCCTAAGTTGAAATTAGACTTGTTCGGACCATTGAGACATGATCTCATGATTAATGGGTTGGATTTAACTTGAAGCATTAATTTTTTGAACTCACTCCAAGGTTAATGTGGATAAAGGTGAAGTTGGATGATATGAATATGATGTATATATGTTAATGAGTTAACAACCCGATGTTTATGTAAATATCAAATGTTGATAGCATAATGTGATAGTTATATATATGTGATATATAATTAGTATATTTGATACCTACCACTACAAATAAGAATGACTTGTTGGACTCACTTCAAGGTTATTCTTATCCATAATGGATAGCAACCTACTTGGAGAAAACCTACCATCTCATGAATTCAATGTAAGAGTTCTTGAATTTGATAAGTAAGTGAGATTTTTTTTATATATGTTAATTGTTTGCATGTCAATTTTAATTCATCTCCCTTTTTAGGTTGTTAGATTAAGCATATCTTCTTTGAATTTGCGATGAATTTTGGATACAAAAAAATGACAAGGTCAAACTTCTTGGATTGACTTTGAAACCTAAGAAATGTTCTCAAGGTTGAAAAGATTGCCTATGTCCTTGAAGAGCTTATTCTCACAAGTCTAACAGATGATGCAACTTCTGACTAAATGTTGGCCCATCAAAAATATACAATTGATTATGAGCTTGCAAGTTGCATCATGCTAGCTTCGATGTCTCTTGAACTGCAAAAACAATAAGAGAATATCGATGCTTATACTATTGTTTATCATCTTTGTGAGTTTTTTGATGAGCAAGAGAGATTCGAACGGTTCGAGGTCTCCAAGCTTGTCTTTCACTCAAAGATGCAGGAGGGTTCATCTGCGGTGTAATTTGTATTAAAGATAAATGACTACATTAGGCGGTTGGGATCACTTAGATTTATCATGGATCATGAATTAAGTATTAACTTAATTCTACACAGTTTGCCTGATATCTATTCATAATTTGTGATGAATTATCAGATGAGCCATCTTGAATCCACAATTCCCGAGTTAATCAACATGCTTAAGATAGTGGAACCATCAATTAAGAAAGAAATTAAAGCAAGATGTTGTTTGACTCTTCTAAAAAAAGGTTCTAAGAAATGGAAGGCAAAGACTCAAGCAAACGGGAAGAAGAAGGCTAAAATAGAAGAACTAGCTCTAAAGGGTCCATGTCACTATAGGATCGTAGAATGTTCTAGGAGGGGGGGGGGAATAGCACTCGTGGTTTTTTGACTTTTTTGAATAATATGAGTTAAAGAAGCGAAAATATAAAAGAAATAAAGACAAGGCTAACACTTTGTTTATCCTTGGTTCACAGCCCGGTGACTGCTAGTCCAAGCCTCGCACCCGTTGAGTGCTTTCATTTGGCAATCCACTAAAAGATTGAAGATTATAATAGGATATAGAATTTAAGTACGAGTAAGTAAAAAAAAAAATACTAACAAACGAAGAATGTAATAAGTTGAGCGTCGATTGTGGGAGTAGCATTTCGGCATCGTAGAGCAAATTTCAGAGTAGAACGCGAGTATGAAAGTCATAAGAAAAGTTGTTTTGAAGGTGCTAGTCAAACCCTTCTTTTATAATTTCATCCAGGCGCCTCTATTCCCTTTGAGGTGGTTTAATATTGAGTCAATTTGATCTAATCTGAGCTCATTGCGCCTTATTCTCTTCCAGGCACCTCAATTCCTATAAGGCGCCTTGGTCGCTGTTGTGGCAAACTCTAAGCGAAGCGCTATCCTGGTCGACTCTATCCTGTCCTAGGTGCCTCCATCCCTTTTAGGCGGCTGGATGCTAATGTGCGCTGACCAACCAAACGCTTCCACCTCATCCTGTTATGCACCGAGGTGATTAAGGCGCCTGAATCCCTTTCAGGTGCCTGAATTGGCTTAGGGCACCTAAATCCCTTCCATGCGCCTAGATCAACTTTTCCAGGCTTTAAACATTCTACATCACAAAGTTAGCACAGAAACATAGAATAATTTTAAATAAATTGTTTAACAATCTTCGAATATCTGGTCTTAACTTTTAGATTTCTAGTGAAATCCTAAGTCGGACTGATGCCTACTGTTCTCTCAATGGGGAATGCATCATCACCTACTCTTCTCAGGAGAATACACCTATTGCCAAACATTAGGTCCTCCAAACCTGTTTGGACTTCTGCTCAGCATCCGATCTTGACCTTCGGGACTTCTTTCTAGATGTTCGGTCATTGACCCATCTAGACTCCTGCCTGGTGTCCTTGACCCCCAAAGCTTCCCTCCTAGTGTCCTTGACCCCTCAAACTTCTGCCCGACGTCCTTGATCTGCCAAGACTTCTGCCCAGTCTCCTTGACTAGGACTTCCTTGCCAAGTTCACATGACCAAGACATCTTTGCCTAGTCCACATGATTAGGACTTCTTTGCCCAGTCCATACGACCAGGACTTCTTTGCCCAGTCCAACCAACAAGGACTTCTGCCCAATCAAACCGACCAGGACTTCTGCTCAATCCAACAGACCAGGACTTCTTTGCCTAGCCACAACTAGGACTTTCTAGTTGAGCTTCTTGCATATTTAGTCAAACTCATTAGATCACAACTCAGCTTAACTTTATTCCTTTGCCAACATCAAAATTAGGTTAAATTATCTAGTGCTCCAAGCACCAATAATCACCACTTTGGTCAAATGGGACATTGGAGAAGAAATTTCAAGATTTATCTTGAGTCCGTGAAGAAGAAGACGACATCTAATACCTCATCTGCTTAAGGTATCTTCATTTTTGAATGTCATACTATTTTTATGACACTTGTATATTGGATATAGTGTGTGACTCACACATATTGTGGCAAAAGGCGAAACGCTCGCCCCCAGGGCCCCCGCCAGTCCGTCCCAGGACCAACACGGAGGAGGTAAATCACGGGGGCTAGTCTAGCCAGCCCGAACAGTGAC
>JBBUKS010021396.1:0-11630 GCA_038050645.1 Hedychium gardnerianum
ACATACAACTATTCACTAAATTTTTTTCTCTTCGTAGGATATTCAAGATAGAAACTTGACCCGCTTGTACCATGAAAATGAAAAGTTTAAATTTGTTGAACCTCTTGTTTGCATTAACCTCAACTAAATTATAGTTTGCATGTATTCTGGTACCTATTCTTGGAGTCGGATCATACCATGAACATTTGAATAACACATACTTTTTTATAGATAATGCAGAATATTCAACCTCTATGATTTTGTCAAATCTACCATAATAATCAAACTAATGTTACTGTTGTCGGTAGATCCTTTAACACAAGCATTAGAATTATAGATTAATCTGCGTGAATCCAGTTTCACCACGTTAAATTTGAATACATTAACATAGTAACCAGAGTATACCATTATTTTACAGTGGAGTCTTGATGCAAGATTCATTATCCTTTCATCTTGTACATTTGATATTCTAAAGTCTTTCACTTATAAAAATAGTTATGATATAAATTAGGACAGACCTTAATACACATGAACGAGAAATTATGAAAAATTCTCTAACTTAAATAGATTTGAAATCATAAAGCAAATTCTGTCTCTAACTTTTCAGCTACCTCACTTACACCCATTAATAGATTTTGTAGTTGTAATTGTTGTTTGTACAAGTTGTCATAAAAGGTAATTTTAAGACAATTGAGATAGCAAACAAATAAAATGGGATAAATATTTGATTAAAAAAGTCAACTCACTTTATGTAGGGTTTGACCTCCTACTAATTTAAGAGTGTGTATATTTTTGGTAACATGATATTCTTATTGAGTTAACCATTTGGAAACATATGCACTCATTGACTTACTAGGAAACTTAAAAATATAAAGTATCTCTAGGTCTATCGGCTGAGTATTATCAAAATTTGTAGAACGCTTACGATGTCTGATTTTCATATTATTAGCAAAATAATATGAGCAAAAAGAAGATGTTTCTTCAACTAGATAAGCATTACATATTGACCCCTCAACTCCTACTTTGTTACGAACATTATTCTTTAATTTTCTCAAAATCATTCGAATGAATACATTCATCTATACTATATAGGACCAGCTAGTTGTATCTCGTAAAATAAATGTACTGGTAGATGTTTCATTAATTAAAAAAACTAGGTGAGAATATATGCTCTAGCTTACATAGTATACGAGGAATGTCTGTTTCTAGCCGAAGCACATCGATCGTCATAATACATCTCACTGTCAAATCTTTGAAAAACAGACTCAATTTCGTATGTGCTTGCCAAACATTATTAAAAAGTAGGTCATGAAAAACTATTGGAATAAGTCTTTGCATGAACACATGACAGTCATGACTCTTCATTCTAAACATCTTTAACCTATTCATATCCACGCATCGAGCCATATTCGAGGCATACCCATCTGAAAATTTGATTTCTTTCAACTAACTACATAAAACTTGCTTACCATCTTTATTTAATATATAACAAACATTTGGAAATTTATTGGTTGTTTCATTCTAATGCAACTCTAATCTGCTGACTAGTTCTTTTAATTCTTCACGTGATTTTGCAGTGTGTTTAGTTCTTTCAAGCACATTCATCATAGTATTGAAGATTTTTTTTCTCAACATGCATCATATCTAAATTATGTCTAATGAGTAAATACCTCTAATACTTCTTTTCTTTCAACTACACTTGCACATCCTAACAATGTATTTATCTCATCAGATCAAGGCTAAGATACTGGTAGAAATCCATAACTGTCTATTTATTCAATGATTTCTTTACCTGACTTGATTGTTGGCGAAAGTTTTCTGACTACAACATTTTTTATGAAAATTTTCTTATTTCGCCTGAAAGTGTGCTCAACTGATAAAAATTTGTGTTGATTATCAAACCAAGATACCTTCCCACTACAAGGTAATAAAAATATATCAGACTCTGTCATGCAATGTGAGCATGCTAATTTACCAACCGTGCTCCATCTCGACGATATTGAATATGTTGAAAAATCACTGATTATCCATAATAAGGCAACATGTAATGTAAAATTATTTTTACTTGCAACATCATAAGTCACCGACCTTACATTTCATAATTCATTCAGCTCAGCAATTAGAGGTTGTAAGAAAATATCTATCTTTTCTTTGAGATTGGTTGGACTAGGAATAAGCACAGTAAGGAATATGAATTCATCTTCCATGCATATTCATGGCGATAAGTTGTATGATGTTAATATAACTGGTCAAGATGAATATTATTGTCTCGATTGACCAAATGATTGAAATTCATTCGTGGAAAGTCTCAATCTCACATTACGTGGTTTCAATACAAAGGAGAAAAATATAGTATCAAGATGTTTCTATGTAGGAGAGTCACAAAGATAACACATTATACCTCCTTCGTGCACATGTTGATGATGTCAACTCATATGGCAAGCTGTTGCGGCAGATGCTTACAAGCGTTGAAGTTTAGCAGTTAATGGAAAGTAATACATAACTTTTCATACAATTTTTTTCTTCTTCCCTGGTATGCGACTACAATGCTTATAACTAAGATGAGTATAGATTCTGCATTCAATCAGTTCATTGTCTTCATTCCAAAATATCATGCAGTTGTTTATACAACAATCAATCTTCTTTATATGCAAATCTAAACCGCTAACTAATTTCTTTATACTATAGAAGCTATCAGTTATTATGTTATCAGCAAGGAGTAACTCTGACATCAATTGACATATGTCGTCATAACATATTTCTGAAAAATAATGTTCTGCTTTCATGTTCAATAACTTTACAATAGCTGATAGTTAGGAATGACTATAAAGAATGTCTTTCCACACTTCTCTTTCACTAGTCTTTAACATGTCATATAGTTGTTGATATTCAGGTATTGATATTTCATCTATATTAGAATGATCAACTGTATTCATCGCATCGTAAATCATTAATTGCATTGCAATATCATTAGTTAATGATTCCCCTAAAGCAGTTGTGTTAGATGACAAACCAATAGAAGACTCAATTAGTTAGACTCTCTGTGCAGTACCAATGTAATAATTTGGAATAAAATTATTTCTACATATATGCACTTTTAAGGTATCCTCATTACAGAATATTTTATTTCTATATTTACAATGATTATATGAACAACGTAACTCGATACCATTCATATATTCTAAATAATTCTTAGTAAAGTTCAACTTCAACAATAAATTCATTTATGATAAATTTATTTTCTAATCTATTAGATATTCAAGATTTGTTCATATATATTATAATCTCATGAAAATAAAATTTAAAATATTATTAAATATTTATAATTTGAATTAAGATTAAATAAAACAATCAAATCTGATATTCCATTTCAACGAGTGATTCGGGGCGAGACTATTTTAGTGATGTCCTTGATAATCAGGTAAATCTATATTTGATACTTTTAATTGTAGGACAGACTAAGTATTAAAAAAATAAAATGTTCAGTCTATGGTTAACAAAATTCTACCCTAGTAAGAAGTGCTGCACCCACCCACGTCACATTGATGCATACATAGAGAAGGTCACATATAAATGCATGCATAAGTTGAGATTGAGTCAAGAGTGCACATAATGATTGGGCTAGGAACATATCTCCAATTTGATGTGTGATTGAAATAACCGGTTAGCACTATCATTAGTGAGTCATGTTGACCAAATCTGAAACATCAGTTAGGTTGAAATAATAAGCAGATAGGTTATGAAAACCATAGTCATGCTAGGGTGTATTGGTCTTGTTATGGTTGTTTTCTACAAATCCTATGACAGCTGTTGACTCTATAATAACGGTAAGGGAACTACCCCTGGTCCCATAGGGTCAGAATGACTCTTACATACCTTAGAGCAAGATCACTGAGGATCTGGACCCCTTAAATATTAGCTGATCCTTTGTATTATTTAGGCTTCTGTCCAATTCAGTGAGCAAGCCTAAAATTAAAATTCATATTTGATTCAATTAATTACTGAGCCACGATCAAATGAGCTTTGCCCTTTGAGCTGCTCATGACTCATGAGTGTTTGTCACGTTTGCTTCCCAACAATTTTTCACAATCTAATTTTAGTTAGTCCATAATTCTCTAACTGTCGTAGCATGGTCCATCCACTGCTTTTATGCAGTAGTTGAGATAGCCTCTAATGGAGAAATTGGTTACAAAGTCAAAATTGCACAGTAGAATCATTTACGCAATTAACTACCTATATCTGCACTTCGGCAAAGAAAAATATAAATCAGCATGGTCAATGGTCAAGTTGTTTCATAAAACTAAGTTAATTAATCTCAAACTTTTCATGTTGTTCCTGCAATTTCAGGGAAAGATCACAGGCGAACTCGTGTAGCTAATGCTTACTTTTCTCTCTTCACAGCCTGCCGGAGAGGATTCTATCGGAGATGACGCCGGAAAGGAGCACATCGGACACGAGTCTGATCGAGGATGACTGGAGCCTGAGGAAGCTGGAGAGAGAGCTGAGGTGGTCGGAGAAGAGGCTGCAGCCGCCGGACACGAGGCTGAGAGCAACGTTGAGGACATGCGGAGGGACACCGGAGAACTCATGGAGGACTAGCCGGAGAGGACGTGCCGGAGAAGGACGCGCTAGAGTCAAAGCACGCCAGAGAAGGACGCGCTAGAGTCAAAGCACGCCGGAGATATCGCGGACGGTCGTCGTACAGAATCGCCGGAGATAGAGTGAGAGAAGAGTTTGCGTGAAAAGAAGGGTCAGGCTTAAAATCTTAATTTTATCTGAAATTAGCGTCAGAGACTCTATTCTGTTGTTGATCATTGACTGTATACTAATTTCCATTGCTCATTGCTAATTAATGATGAAATTTAATTTTCATCACAAATAAATTATATGGATTATTCCATATTACCTGTCAATTGAGCGATGAAATCTTTTTTCTATTTAACGACAGATATTAACATCCGTCGCTAATTAGAGACGAAAAATATATTATATCACTAAATAACAATAAAATTTATTATCCGTCGTTAATTAACGACGAAATATATTTTTCATCATTAATTTTATCGTTAAATTTGATATTTCTTATAGCAATAGTTACATAATAACTTTTACTCATTATAGCCGGTACATAATAATTTCAGCTACTATAATAGTGTTAAAAAAAAAAGTTATAATAACTATTTGATAACTTCTATCTATTGTAATAATTATTCAGTAATTTTTATATATTATAATAGTTATTAATAACTACTGCAATCAAACAATACTGAGATAACTGATACTTTGGGATAAAATATTTGATGGAGTGTATATATATATTAAGGAGTGTCCATTTAATGTTCTTTTAATTTGGGATCACGTTTTGATTTCTGATACATAATGTGATATATAATTTTACTATTAATTCTAACAAAGTGTATCACGTTTATCCTAACGATGAGAGGGAATTCAAGGTTTCTTATTTATTCATGCCCATTCAACGCCTCTCCTTCCATTATGCAATTATTATTGATTATTTAATATAAAATTGTTAATATTGGACGCGATTTTATAACATGAATTGAAAATGCAATTAACAGAATCCCACTAGCAAAATATAAAAAAAAAAAATAAGAGGATTAAAATTTAAATTTTAATATAAATAAATATTTTAAAAGTCGATAAATTATATTTTAAATTTATTTAATAAATAAATTAGAAAAAAACCATATACCTATTATTAAAAAAACAAAAATAATGGATGATGTTTTATGCCATTCGTTAATCATTTTATAAAATCAAATGATACAATCTAGTATATTTGTATAGTAAAAAATGATTATATTTATCTCAAATATTTTTTATAATTTATTCATAGATTATACGAAAAAAATAAATTATGAAATTAATTTATAATCAACTGTGTCAAATGATTAGAAAATGAGAATTTTTTGTTTAACATATGCACATATCAAAATTTCTTTAATCATATTTTATTATAATAAATTTATCATTGGATAACTCCCGAAGACTACATATAATATATACCATTGATATAATAGAATACGAATTGTCACATTCAATTTTATTATCACATTATAATTAATTTTGAAAACATTCGAAAGAGGTTGATCTTGAGTTCTAAACCAGTCCACATGAGCACAAGTGGTCATGAGCCTCCCACGTCTTGGTCGAATCGCGCCAAACTAGAACCTCAAATTTTCACCTAACTCCTCTGTATAAAAAAGGACACTCGCCGTTCCCTCCAATTCCCAAATGCACACTTCTTCCTTCATCCTCTTTTGTCTCCCACCCGCCGTCCTTCCTTTATCACCTCGAGCTCAAGCCATAAGGATGCCGCCCACAAGATGCTCTGCTCGATCTCTCTTGTCCAATGGCATACGCCTCCACTCGGAGCTGAAACCAGGTATTTGTTCGCCATCATGCCACAATAGATTTCATTATGATCTCCTACTTTTGTGTTGATTTCCGTTATCGAGCTTTTCATAGTCACAACCTAGCATCCGAACCAGAAAATATTTAGCAACTAGATCGTCTATTTCCATGTGTGCCCTAGAGGACATGCTTTCATGCTTATTCCCAGAAATCGATGAACTCTTTGCTAAACCTAATCGGCCTTTTATTGAAACTACGAAAGATGCAAAAAGTTTTATTTTGTCGTCTGATTCAAACTCTTTTGTCAGTCTGTTGAAACAATTTGGATGCTTTTTCTCATAAAGTATATTCTTTTCACTCCCCTAATGTTTCGTTTATGAAGGCCAACTTTCAGAAGTTAAGGTCCCTCTCTTTCTTTTTTTTCTCTTTTGGGTGTGTGCACATGACAATGTGTCTTAGAAATTCACTAACTCCATTTCAACTGTGTTCAACTAAGATGCTCATTATTTGAGATGATGATAAGCTAAATTTTTCCTTTTCAAGGAAGGAATTGTGATAAAGAAAAACATGCTTATTCTACAAAGAAAAGGGTGAAAAGGAATATAGAAGTTGGTAGGGAGAGGCAGAAAGAAGATGGTGGTTATCAAAATGTAAGATCCTTCTATATATCATTTCTTTGTGTATCCTTGTTAATAAATTCAAGATTTCTCTTATAAAGCTTGAATCTCGCATTGAGCTTCATTTCTGTCTTTAAGCAAGGATTTCTGACACAATACTTACACTAAATGTTTCTTTATCTTTCATCTGGAAGTATGCATTAAAGTTAGTCTAGTCCCTTTTGTGTCTCTATTTCATTCGAAATGATAATAAAAGTGGACGAGCTTCAACTTGCAGGTCAGTGGCGTTGCTGACATTGAAGATTTGACATATGATGAGGTCAACCTATCTACTAGCTCTAGTAAGGGCAAATTTCATCTACATGCACAATCTATCAGAATTAATGCATTTGAATAATAGAGTTTAAATCATGATGTTCCTCCAACATAAATGAATGTGATCCTATTTTTGAACAAAAAGGGAACTACTCCAAGAATATCTCAATATTTTTGAGAATGAGGGTAACATGCTAGTCTATCTGCAAAATTGGGTTGGACATTATTTAAAAAATTAGTCAACAGAACATTTTGTATGTAACATGACAAAGTCACTAAAATACAAGCTATCAAATAATAATACATTTATTGAGTAGCATGGACTCCAAGAACAAATCATTGCCATCCTCCAAAATAGAGAAAATTGTAGAGTATACTCATACAATCTCCTTAAAAGAGACCTAGCTAGATTCTTGTTGCTTTTTTGGATTATAAGTGCTTATGATACCACTAGATGTGGTTGGGACTACTCTAACACCACCTGCCAGAATTCATTGAAGGTAGCTCATGTGGATAACTCGCTTACTATTACTAGACATCCAAACCTCTTGTTTGCCCTCCTTGTGATGTACATCAAGCCACAAAGGAACGAACTTGAAGCACCAATCTTTCATAATGATAAATCTATCAAGGAAAAATATTATTAATTTAAAGATGTCTTAAAAGTGGAGTTGAGGTCTTTTTTAAGGTTACAAATCAATTAAAATTAGAAATAAAATAAAAATAGATAAGAAATACCACTTATCTAATATGACTCGATGTCTTAGGAAACAAATTGTCTACGATTTGAACATATAAAATACTAATAAATAACTCAAATACCAAAAATCTAACCAAACTAAAGGATACCAAATTATAATAAGTCAATTACCAAAATCAATTGTAAATTTGAAATTATAATTAATATTAATTCCCAATTTGTATTATTCTCCCCACTATGAACTCAATTTCAAATGACTTGTGAGCATATTCAATTATGTTGTCCTTTCTGTAGAAAATAGAGAGATTTATCTATAGAAAGATTTATTTTGATATTTTAGGTATTGTATTTATTACATTCCTAATTTTAAGGAATAGTTGTTGTATAGCTCCTAGGATTATGGAGATATTTTTAGAATGTACAACCTATATAACCTAAAACATTTTGATACATTAGAGATTTAGAGGGAAAAAATATTTTCTTTCTCTTTTGTTGTGTCTCTGCATTCATGGTTTTAGAGCTATAGCCTATTCAAACCTAACTTTAAATTGCCTTTCTGTAATGACACAAATTGCCATCCTTGAGTGACGACCGACACCTGTTCAACCTTATCGTCCTCTAGAGTAAATGTTAATGCAATCATGCCCTTAGTGATTGGGATCAATCATGAGTTTTGATGTTTGGCCAAAGAATTTAAGTTACGTTTGAGTAAAAAAGTTTAAGTTATGATCATATTTGTGTCTGATATGTCTATGAAATTATGTAAAGGATCATATAGCCGACCCCACGTAGTGGGATAAGGCTTGGTTGTTGTTGTATGTCTATGAAATTATGTAAGACTTGATACACATGTAGACTAAGCATAGCCAAGGTTGATGTTGATTTGATGGCTCGAGGTCTATTAGAGATTGGAGAATGATGGTATTGCAAGATGAGGAGCATTAGAGTGCACTTGAGCTAGACGAGAACTACGACGGTCACACATGAAAGATGACATGTGAAGCGAGTCGAGAGTTTAGTGAGTCGAGAGCTTAGTGCATTCTAAGAGCCAAATGAGCCATGTGAAAAGCCATTTCTTAATTTGCAGCTTTGGTTGTGTAATTACCTATAGCTGTTGCATTGAACAATGTACTAAATTTTTTTGAGTGAATGTTTATGACATACACAGATTTTCTTCTATTAAACATCTTTTGCTAAGCCCTGCAGAAGAACATTCTACCTCTACATCTGTTTTTCAGAGTAAGAGATCCAATGCGTCTAAAGGTACTTGACAAATATGGAATTTAGGTGCTTCTTTTTGTTACCATTTTTATGATGGAAGGCATTTATTTCCTCAACCAATGTTTGGCATAACTTATCAGCAGAACTATGAGATTTGATGTCTTGTATTAAATTCGTTTAGTAGTTGCTCAACTTGGATCTTAAATTATGTTGTAGTTAATGCACCAGAAAATTGGAAGGAGGTCCTTGACGGAATTAAAACAATGAGGCTTGCTGAGGGTGTCACATTCAGAACTATGGGATGTGAAAGCGAAGAGAAACCTCTGTCATCCAAGGTACTATGGTTCGAGACTATAGGCTGAAAATTGTTCACTATTTTCCTTTGTATTCATAGGTTTGAAACTTTTTTAGAAGCTTTGATATTTCTCATCCTTTTAATCTCACAAATGTAGAGATATAAGGGTGCCAAATATAGAACCAAGGGGATAATTGTAGACATGTTTTTCCATAAGGAATACTAGCATTGTTTTAGGATTTTTTTTTGAATATCACAATCTTCATTAGCCTTTCTATCGTCTAAAATACAAGGGAGGATTGCTTTGGTTACTCATTGGTAGGGTAGGGATGGTAAAAGTTGGCACCACCATTTACACAACATGACTCAGCTTGCACATGAGTAGAAGATAAGAGTTGTAGAGATTAGGATGTTAAGGTGGATGTGTGGACATACGAGGATGGATAGGATAAAAAATAAGAGCATTAGAGAGAAAGTCGAGGTTACATCTATTGAGAGAAAACTCTGATACATGTTTAAGATGGTACGATCATGTACTTAGATGACTAATAAATGCTTCAGTTAGACGATGTGAAACAATGATAAATATGCACATCAAATGAGGAAGAGGAAGATAAAAAAAGACTTGGTTAGCAATAATAAAACCAGATAAAATTTATTTAAATATAAATGATGATATAGTAGGGGATAAAGCTCAATGATGTAGAAGGATTCATATAGCCGACTCCACCTAGTAGGATAAGACTTGGTTCTTGTTGTTGACTCAACTTGCATATGGTAATAGGACATACAAGTCACCTAAATGTTTGGATTGTTAGATGTGGCTATTCACGTCGATTCGACTTTGTTTGTGCTTCTACAATGATTAGTATGCAATGAAATACATGAATACCAAAACCAAAGAACACAAACACAAAGACAAACTGCTTATGTGGTTATCAGATTCTTACTCCACGACCTATTCTCCATCAATCGTTGGGTGGATCACTCCTGAAATCAAACCTATTTTTTCTTGTTCTCGGAAACCTTTAGGAGGTTGAAAAACTCTTATGTCACTCAAAGCAACAACACAAATACAAATACAACTAAATATAAGAAATACAATACAATGAAAAGATTACACAATTAGGGCTTTGCTTCTTGTTTGCTTGTTGCTTGCTTTTTTCATGCTTTAGAATCGTGACCAAGATCTCACAACAACTCTCTATCAAAACCCCTTTTTTTGGATAAGTAAAAGTGGTATATCATATATCCAAAATGTACAAAAGTGAAGTTTTAGGGTCTATTCATGTCTGATGTAGTATCAGATCTGAATAGATACCTAAAGACCTATATACATGTATTTGCATGCTCCTGAATATCCTCTCTACATCTAATTGACCCACACAAAAAAAAACTACGATTTTGGGCCTTCCACACATAATGTATCAGCAATGACAAAGCTAAATGACTAGCCTTTGTCACTACTCTGCTCCCTCTATACCGTCGTCCAAAGACACGAATCCTCCGATAGGTGGACACCTCTGTACGCATATAAAGCCATCCTTGAATCCTTCGCCATAGGTCCACAATAGGGGCATTGAAGAACAGATGCCCTTGTGTCTCTAGCACCTATCCGCAAAAAGTGCACTATCGATCTTTCTGATACTCCTGCCGATCTCTAGTGGGGAGTCTTCGTTGTGCCAACATCCAGAAAGTGACAGCATGACTCCACTGAACGTAAGGCTGCCACACTTTTCAGGCCCATCACACCCTGGGACTGGGATGTCTGAAGAAATTATAAGCCTGGGCAACTCCACCATCCTGTGCAAACCACTTTATTAGTTTCTGTTTAGCAGCCTCAGGTGACCTAGCAACCTCAAGGATGAGATCCTGTATGTGTAGTAAATGCTTACTCAGTAAGAAATCTGAATGAGCTGCCTATTAGGTTCACAAATCAATGTGACTCAAGTAGGTATGATGTACCCACTTGTTCCATAATGCATCCTCCTCCTGAATCCTCTAGAGAATCTTAGCCAGGAGGGCTAGGTCCCACACCCATAAGTTTTTGAATCCCATGTCGCCCTCGTCTTTTGGTATACACATATCCGTCCAAGACACTGGAGGATGCTTGGTCATCCACATGAAA
>JBBUKS010021416.1:0-11628 GCA_038050645.1 Hedychium gardnerianum
GGTTCGACAACGTCGCTCTAGTTGATGCCCTTTCCTTTACGCATCATCCGTAAGGTATACCTAGAGTAAATATTATTCTTAAAAATTTTATTTTATCGATCATGTATGCATGAGATGTATCCTTATATGTGTGTGGTGTGTGTGATGTAATAATTAATTTTTTGTTATTACTGTTTAATGTCTTCCGTTGTGCATGTTTTGCGAAACGTGTTAAGCACACACCACATCGAGCTACTAAATAAACTCTGCCTTCTAATCCATTATGCTATGGTCACCCAAATTAGGATTCAGGAACTCCCAATGGTGAACTACAACAATAGAAAAAAACTATCTCTGAATAGCTATCAATTAATGCTTTGCTCCTCGAACATCATCTTTTGCAATTTCCACCATGCAATGGTTGGATATTGTAAGTGATAAGCAACTAGCTTCACCTTATCCACATCTTTGCGGGTCATCAATCAACATGTACCTTTGAGGTTATCTAACCAGGTACGAGCGGTCCATGAGTTAGAATCTCCCATGGAATGAGAACATCGATCCTCTATTAACTAAACTAGTATTGGTATACGCGCCTTATCTATTACTCAATTGGTAGTGGTAGAGGCATGTACGATTATTGGTGCTACCTAAGATAGTGCTCCTTGATCTCTAATAAGTGGTAGACAGGTTCAACCCTGCTTTCCAACTTAGTATCAATCAACGCTTTAGAAGAATCTATATTCTTTGCATAATGATCGAGTCCTTAAGTGTTAACGGGTAGTTTTCGAGGTCAAACATGACCACGACCGTGTGTAAGGGTTGTTTTACTAAGTGTCATTTCCTACTATGACTACGTGAGCAAGTATTAGATAACAAAATAATGGTATAGAAACAACTATAAACATTCCACTTTTCTATAGCTTAGAGATGTCCTTCAGCTTGCTTGATGTCCCAACACTCGAGAAGTCAAAATCAAATAAAACAAAATGAATTTTTCAAAATGTGAAAACTCATAAATTGGCCTTGCAACCTTGACTCTGATACCAATAAAATTGTAACACCTTGGGGGTGTAATTGTCCGCCAAATTGAATGATACCCTTTAGTGATAATATAAGATATAACATGATACACAGCCAACATCGTAAAGATAAATATATATATATATATCAAAGTAAAGGTTTTGCATGCATACACTATTGGGTTTTTAGAGACGTGTGCTTTAAAATTTGATTCAAAAACAAGCAGTGGAAGCATAGTAATTTCCTAAATTATTACAGCACATGCATCACACACATACAGGATACATACATGCACTAGACATAACCATAGATTAAAATAACTTCATTAGAATATATACTTATGAGTTCATAATCAAACATAGTAGGGAGTGTTTGCTAGCTTCATAAGGCTAGCCTTCATCATAATCAACTAGCAACCTTTGGAAAGATTGCCTCTATCAATATCCACGCTGAGATATTGTAAAGACGACTTTGCAAAGCCACGAGTCTTCATCTCCAATCTGGTACTAGCCGAACGAGGGAGATGATGGATCCGGGAGGGAGTCCTAGACTCGACTTTGTGCCCGGCGGTGAGAGCAACCCGGTGGGAAAAAGCCACTGTCATGAGCTTTTCCTTACTGTCCAGCATACACGATGTCGCTGTCGATGAGGGACAATGTGCCATGAGACGTTGGGGGTTCCGGTAGCAATGTTTGCTCGCCGGAACGAAGGTTAGAGGGGGCAGAAGATGGCTGGATGGCCACGGATAGTAAGTTGTCTAGTCCGTAAAGAGTTGTTGTTCGACCCTGTTCTTTGTTGTGCAGCATCCACAAGGTCGCTGCCGATGTAGGACAATGTACCTTAAGGAATTGGGGTTTCGGTAGCAACTTTTTCTTACTGAAATGAAGGTCGGAGGAGGCTGGAACGCGGTAGAATAGCGGCGGACAGATTCTATCCACTTGTTGCTCCTTGGTCTCAATGGCGGTCCTTGGTCGGAGTGGGGTTCCTCCGACGTCCTGTTGGCTGGTGGAGTGCTGCTGGCCGGCGAGAGGAGGTGTCCGGCGAGAAGAGGTGGCCAGCGATGGTCTTTGGGCTGCGATACAAGGAGAACAAATTCTCCTTGTGGTTGGCAGCAAGAGAAGAGGAGGTGAGGAGGGAGATAAAAAACCTAACCTTTAGGTTTCTAATCCAAGAGCTATGTTTCTCTCCTCATAGAAGAATATTTATACACCTCCTAACAATGACTTGGGGAACAAGTTACCTCCCAAACCTAAAGCCCAATAGCAACTCTATCCAATACCATTAAGCCATGGTTTAGTTCAAGACCAAACTATATTGGTTCAAAACCAAACCACTTAGTTCAATATCCAAACCTCTTAATTAAAACCAAACCAATTTGGTTTATAATTAAACCAAAGAGGATCTAATTCGTCTTTAAAAGATGTGGCCTATCCATGCTTCCATTCCGATAAATATCTTTCTATATTTGCCCTTTGTCTAGTCCAACCAAACTTATTCTCTCTCATTTTGAGAATCCAATTCTCAAACTCATTTTAGTCTTTCGGATATACTCGTAATGTGTGTGACCCAATGGGTTCCCAGTTTATGTTGGTCATCCATAATTAACCATTAATTATGGATCGATCATGAGTGACACTTAGTAGTACATCATGATCCCCAATTAATCAAAAAATCATAGTTGATTCCAGAACCACTTCTGAACTCTTCAACAGCTACAGTTAGTCGTGCCTCATTCCTTTCACTCATCTTATACCCACTTGGTACAGGACATGATCTATGTGTCAGTCCCCACTAGGCTGACTATGTCACACCTAGCCCAAGTTATACTTTCTCGTCCTATGGATTCAAAATACTCAAACATGAGTCCAAGAGTATCACACTCTTGACATATAATGCTTTGGCCAAAGACTTCGGGTAATAATCCTAACAAGTGTTCATAGGGTATGCGTCTCCTTATACAAGGAGCAGTGAATCCACTATGGGCTATTCAAACACCTTTGGGCACTTCGACTTATATCCAATCATCCCATATTCACACCTCCAAGGAGATGCTTGCTTAAGATGTCAATGTATAGGTCTCCATGACCAAGATGACTTGAATACCTCAAGTTGATGGAAACTCGCACTTAAGCTGCAATGAGATATTCATTGATATATCCATATATGTAAAGAATCATATGAAGTCTCACGGCAGGTTACTCCAATGAACTAGTTACTCATAACTAGCATCTACGTTTAAATCTCGATATCCGTCTCCACCTAGTGAAGAACAACTACTTGGATAAACCAAAGAGTATAACATGTGCTAGTCTCTCAGAATCGATGATGTCCAAACTCATTAATTCATTGACTAGAAAAGATTTTAATACATTCATAATTACACATGTAGAGATGCTCACTAGTTGTGATCCAATCACAAGTACTCTCATTCTATGAATTGTATTGTGGACATTCAGTAAATGACTTTAAGATTCAATCATATACATTAAGAATGTACACTCAAATAGTGAATCTTTATTTATCCAATAAATAATACAATCCATAAGGAGATTGCCTTAGGACATCTCTCAAATATAACATGCATGACTTTAAATTTTAAGTTTAAAACACAAAAGAGGAAGCTAATGAAATAGAGACAACTAACAAATAACAAGTACTAAAGAAAATCAAACTGAAAATAGAATCGTAGCAATGGACTTAAAATGACCCATCTCAAAGTATGATATGACTGGGTAGCCAGGACCTCTGAGTGACACGACATATCCCCTAACTGCAAACTTGGAAATGAAAGGAAAAGCAAGGAGTAGTGAGTACAAAATACTCAATGGGTAAGAAAGATAGTGCATGATCTACATAGTGTAAGGAGTCAAAAGGAAGCAGTCTCAATAACATTAATTACTAACATAAATAGGTGCACCAACATAACGTATACAAACCTGATCAACCATATATGACCAATACATGAAGTGTACATACCATACATCCAAATCCTTCACAAACAAATATATAACAGACATATAGTAAACATATAATAAGCACTGACTATGGGAGAACATTCTACCATGGACTGATCTAGTGGGTAGTCAAGGTAGTAAATAGTCACTATTTGTGGGAGAACACTCTACCACGTGTCACGTGGGTAGACAGGGTGAAGTAGCTATCTAGTAATATAGCAAACATATAACAAGCACTGACTATGGGAGAAATGCTCTATCACAAACGAGTCCTATGTGTAGTCAGGGTAAGTAAAGTCCTACTATCTGTGGGAGAAACGCTCTATCATAGATGAGTCCCATGGGGCAGACAGGGTGTGTGTCTATCTAGTTATGGACTGTGGGAGAAACACTCTACCACGGATGGGTTGGGCAGTCTAGATATATATAAGCATACAAAGCAATAATAACCAAGTAAATAGTAATCATAATATCCAATAGTAAAGCTCTACAAGCTACAATATGGTTTGATTTTTCTAACGTATAGGCACGAGCCCAAATAACTGACACTATTCTAGTAGGATACTTGATATCCTACACTACATTATAGTCTTACTAACATTTAGTGACGTGCGTAGATTATATATACTTTTATGTATTGTTTGACACACATCTTCTTATATTCATTGATTATGATCTACATTATCGCACCCTATTTCATCATATTGTCATGCTTTAACTCTATGTTGTTCGAAGATCTACTCTTTCTCTATTTTCATTGATAGGATGTGCTTGGAGCAAAAATGGAGCTAAAATAAATATTGCAGCAGCAACTATCAGCTGACATGGCCATGTCTCATTGAGACATGGTCGTGTCTCCCAGCAACACCAGGTACCCAGCCATAACACATAGCACAATCTTGTCTCCTTAGATATGACTGTGACTCTGCACCAGGAAGATCCACGTCGGGGTCGTGCTTGAGAGGCACGGTCGTGCTCCAACAAGAGAGCAGCTTAGTCTTCACACCAGGGTCATGCCGAGAGGCATGACCATGTTCCAAGGTCAGGGATTTACACAGCCCGTCCATGCCTCATTTGCAAAAGAAGCCCACGGCCCGGCCATGCCATCTCCTCCTGGCCATTATAGGCCATGACTATGTCTTGGAGACACGACCGTGTGACTGAAAAGTAGGGGTCGTGCTCCCATCTATTTATTGGGGAGGAAGGGTATTCCCCTCTTGGGAACCCACTAGATTCATTTCTGCAATAGATTTCAGTGATTTATCGACAATCCGAGGTGGATTTCTCCACTCCGTCCATCATCCAAGCTAGGAGACCACTCTCCAAGACCCAGATTTCAACCTACTAAGCTTTTTCTTTTACTTTCTTTAGATTTGAGTTGTAGAATATTTTCTTTGATGTCTTTGAATTTAGTGTCCTTGTTTATGGAGTAGATCTTTATACTCTAGGATGTAGGGAGTAATTATAGTGTGATTATGATGTTAAAATCTATGGATTTTCCACTTTCTTATTTCAATGACATGCTTATGCCTTGTTCTTTTTTGATGAAATATGTGTGTGAACTTTTATTGATTAATGACATGATTTATTGAATGAATGTGAAGGATTGATCATCACGTAGGGGAGACACTCTAGATCATATGATCGGGAGGCCCTTCGTGCCCAATGGTATCCCTTTAACCGGACGTTCTAGAGTGTTTGTCTTGAAATGATGGTCAATTCTCCACAAGAGAGTATCTAATTAGGGCTTAATGGGTTTACCTTAATTCCATGTCAGAAAGTGAGTTGTGTAATTTAGACTATATGACTGGGGGGGCCCTCATGTGACAGGGGGTATCCTTTTAACCCAACTTTCTATATTACCTTTTCTACTTAATAGCATTGAATGTCAATAGGGTAAACATTCTAGTGCATCCGTCATGGGGTTGTGTCGGTATTTAGTTATACTCCCTATAAGAGCATGAACATAGAGGATAGGAAATGAATGATTCATAGTACATCATCTAGCATTGCAATGAAAGTGTAGTCCTAGAGTCACTTCCCAAACCACTTTCACCAACTCACTTGCGATTCTCTCTCTCTCTCTAGTTTACAAGTTTACAACCAACATTCGATAGTAACTTCCTTCACAGACTCAGCTAGTGCTTAGTCCACAGTCCCTATGGGATCGATATTTTTATTACTGACGATGTAACCGTGTACTTACAGTAGCATAAGAAGTTTTTGGCGCCATTGCCGATGACTGTTAGATATTAACATTAGTTGTTAAGTGATTTAGTTACTCTGGATACTTTTCTTTTTATTAATAAAATCTTGCATTTTATTTGTTTGTCTATAGTTTTGCTTTCTTTTTAATATAAATACCCCAAAAATACTGTACTTTTGCTTTCCTTCTTTTTATTTGAAATAAGTTGTTCATAATGGTACACAGGCCTCTAAAAGAATATGTTGCCCCCAAGTACGGAAGAGAATTGATTCCTATTGTACCTCCACATATTCATGCTCTCAATTTTATGCTTGATCTAGCATTTATTTTCAAAATTCAAGAAGATTAATTTGGTGGGTCAAATTCTGAAAATCCTTATCTACATCTTATGGAATTCTACAGATACTATGATACATTGAAATATGAGGGGGTTCCTACAGATACTATTTTGTTACTGGCCTTTCCTTTGAGCATCAGAGACATAGCTAGAACTTTATTAAATACTCTGAAGCCTAAAAGTATCAAGACTTGGGAAGGATTAGAGCAAATATTTTTGAGCAAGTATTTCCCCCCAAGTAAGCAACTTATCTGAGAAATCAAATTATAAATTTTGAGCAAAGGGATGGAGAGTCACTATGCCAAGCATGGGATATATACCTAGTTCTGCTATAGCAATGTCCATATCATGGGCTAGAGGAGTGGTTGATTATCTAAATATTCTATATTGGGTTGTCCTTTCTAAATAAGACGTAGTTGAATTTAGCTGCAAGAGGCTCTCTGATGAACAAGAGTCTAACTGAAGCATATGTTTTAATTGATAGGGTAGTCACGAACCTTAATGAATGGTCAGGAGAAAATTTGATGACTCCCTCATTAAAAATCCCTGAGGTACAAAGCAAGGAGATAAAGTTAGACGTTGAAAAGGAGCTATGCCAAATGGGTAGTGAAGTTAAAATCTTTGAGCAATAAGATGCTAAAGTGGAAAAATTTCCCCCTCGGTGTAGTTGACCTCTAAAACAAATGATAGACGGATTGACTACCTCAACTAAAACAAATCTTGATAATCATTGTGAAGAAATTATTTGGAAAGAGGGAGAGGTTCTTGAAGAAGTGCTCCAGTACACATTAGAAGACCCTATAAAGGCAAACTTGAGTTATTGAAAGACGGGAATTCAAGATGATGAGTCTAAAGAAATAGTGCAAAGATTCGATGAAATTTTTGGCTTAACCCTAGAATATGAGCAGATTAAGGTACTTGAACAAGGCCTGACTATACCTGAAGTTATGCCACCTCAAGCAGAGCTTAAACCTCTTCCTTCTAATCTTAGATATGAAATTCTTGGGTAAAATTATACATTTTCGGTGATTGTTAATGCAAATCTAGATGAATTGGGGATAAGGAAATTGATCAGAGACCTAAGCTTGTATAGGAAGATAATTGAATATACCATCGATGACATCAAAGGAATTAGCCCATCTCTATGCATGCATAGAATTTTGCTTGAAAATTATCATAAATGCTCAGTCGAGCATCAGAGAAGAATAAATCCTAATATGAAAGAGGTAGTCAGAAAAGAAGTGTTCAAGTTGCTGGATGCGAGGATCATTTACCCCATCTCTGATAGTAAATGGGTAGGCCCAGTGCATATAGTTCTAAAGAAAAGAGGGATGACAATGGTTAGAAATGAAAATGATGAGTTGATCCCAACTAGGACAGTTATCGGATGGCGAATATGTATTGATTATTAGAAGTTAAACAAAGAGACAAGAAAGGATCATTTCCCTCTTCCCTTCATTGATCAAATTCTTGAGAGGTTGGCCAAGTACACATATTTTTGCTACTTGGATGGGTATAATGGATTTTATCAAATCCCTATACACCCTCATGATCAGGAGAAGACCACCTTCATACCTCCATATGAAACCTTCGCATATAGACGACTTCCCTTTGGCCTATGTAATGCTTTGGTTACTTTTCAGTGATGTATGATGGTTGTTTTCTTAGACTTGATAGAAGACATAATGGAGGTTTTTATGGATGACTTTTTGGTGTATGGGATAGACTTTGACACATGCTTATCGAATCTTTCAAGAGTCCTACAAAGATACTAAGAGGTAAATTTAGTCATGAACTAGGAGAAATATCACTTTATGGTCAAAAAGGAATTGTTCTGGGTTATAAAATCTCTGTACGGGGAATTGCAGTTGATAAGGCAAAGGTTGAGTAATTAAGAAACTTCCCCCACCAATCAATGTGAAGGGTATAAGAAGCTTCTTAGGTCATGCAGGATTCTACCGACGCTTTTTAAAGGACTTCTCCAAAATTTTCAAACCTTTGACTAATCTGCTGATAAAAGATGCAGAATTTTATTTTTATCAAAATTGCATGGAGGCCTTCGATAAGATCAAAAGTCCCCTCATAACTTCTCTGATAATCCAAGCACCATATCAGGGACTCCCATTTGAAATCATGTGTGATGCTAGCGATTTTGTTGTAGGGGCAGTGCTGAGAAAAAGGAAGGATACAAAATTATATGTCATCCACTACGCTAGCAAGACTTTAGATGATGCCCAGATCAATTATGCTACTACTAAAAAAGAATTATTGGTAGTCGTCTTTGCATTCTATAAATTCATATTATATTTGGTCAGAAGTGATAGTCTATACAGATCATGCAACCATTCGATATCTATTTAGTAAGAAAGATGCTAAACGATGGCTCATAAGATGGATTTTTCTCCTTCAAGAGTTTGATTTAGAAATCAGAGATAAGAAAGGGACAGAAAATATTGTAACGGATCATTTGTCTAGGATATATCAAGATGCGGAAGGAAAAATGGGTGATGATTTACCTATCAACGATTCTTTTCCTAATAAGCATCTCTTATCCCTCTCTAGCACAAATATACCATGGTATGCTGATATTGTAAACTCTCTTGTCAATGGGGTTCTTCCATTAAATCTTACTCCCCAGCAGAAAAAGAAATTCTTCACTGATGTTAAGTACTATGTGTGGGATGAACCCCTCTTTTGCAAGAATTGCAGTGATGTAATATACTAAAGATGCATGCCTGATGATGAAACTAAGGAAATTTTATTTCACTGTCATTCATCATCTTTTGGTGGACACCTAGGAGTTGTAAAAAATGACAATCAAAATTCTACAAGCTGGATTTTTTTGGTCCCATCTATTTAAAGATGCCCAAGAATATGTTCTATCTTGTGATCTTGTCAAAAAATAGATAATATTACTAAGTGACATGAGATGCCTTTGAACTATATTCTTGAAGTTGAGCTATTTGATGTATGGGGAGTAGATTACATGAGACCATTTTCCTCATCGTGTGGAAACAACTATATCCTAGTTGTAGTAGACTACGTGTCTAAATGGGTGGAGGCTATAACTTCTCCCACTTGCGACGCCAAGACAGTTATCAAGATGTTCAAGAAGATAATCTTTCCCCACTTTAGAGTTCCTAGAGCAGTCATTAGTGATGGAGGGTCCAATTTCATTGGAAAGCAATTTGAGAACTTACTTAAGAAATATGGGGTGAGCCACAAAATTACGATGCCATATCATCCGCAGACAAGTGGGCAAGTGGAAATTTCAAATAGAGAGATAAAAATATATTAGAAAAGATAGTATCTACATCAAGAAAGGATTGATCTCTAAAGTTGGATGATGCTTTGTGGGCTTATCGAACTACTTACAAGACTCCAATTGGGATGATACCATTTTGGTTAGTCTATAGGAAGCTCTGTCATCTTTCGGTAGAATTGGAGCATAAGGCATACTGGGCAATACAAAAACTCAATTTTGATTTGAAGTTGGCTGGAGAGAAAAGAAAACTTCAACTTAATGAATTAGATGAGCTATGGATGGATGCATATGAGCTTGCAAAATCTTACAAGGAAAGAACAAAGAAGTGGCATGATAGACACATTGTACAATGAGAATTTTAGGAAGGGGATTTTGTTTTGTTATTCAATTCAAGATTAAAACTTTTTCTTGGAAAGTTGAGATCATGATGGACAAGGCCTTATAGAGTTCAAAAGTTATACCCTTATGGAGTAGTCGACATTTGGACTAAGGAGTCAGGCTCTTTCAAAGTGAACAGGCAACGATTGAAAAGATATTTCTTGGGAATGCCAATTATGGGAGATGAAAGAATTTATTTGTTCGAACCCTATCCCCTAGAAGATGCAAATCAAGGGTTGAGCTCATGACCCTAAACGAGCACTTCTTCGGAAGCAACCCAAGAGTTTACTTTGGATTTTATTTTGTGGTTTTTGCATCTTATCATAATTTGTGTATTATTTTTGTTTTTTTTTTCTCTTTTTTAGATTGATTGGCCTACATGAGCTATCCATGGATTTTCCACGGGTGAGGAAGAAGCACAATAAGAGCAGAAAAATAGAGGCCCTGCATGGTCGTGTCCCTTGGTCAGAGAAATCCCATTAGCAAGCCGTGCAATTTGGCACAACCATGATATAACTACAACCGAATACATGCCCAGGTCGTGCCATTTGGCACGAGCGTGTCATAAGCACAGGAGAATACATGGCATGACTGTGTTTGTTTCTTCACACGCCCATGTCTCACAGGAGAATACATGGCATGAATGTGTTTGTTTCTTCACACGCCCATGTCTCTACCATGTTTCCCCTCCATTTTGAAAAAAAAATGAGAGGTTGTGTTTTTCCCGAAGAAACACATGGCACGGTCGTGTCGAGCATCCAGAGGAAAACACGCCTAGGGCGTGCCTTTTGGCACAGCCGTGGGGCGTTTGCTCGAGTGTATTAAAACCTCTCTCCATTCACATGACCATGCCTCCTTTCCTTTTCTCCTTTTTCTTCACTCTCCTCTCTAGATCTTGTCTCCCAACCAAGATCTAAGCTCCCTCCTCTTCAAAGCCTCTCTCCAAGACCTCTCCTCTTCTAAATCTCAAGATCTTCCACCTCCTTTCTCCCTCTTCAAGATTCAAGATCCAAGGTCTAGATCCCTAGATCTCTCTTTTCTTCCTTCTTCTCCTTCTCCACAACCAAGAGCTCTCCAATCTCTCTTGAATTTTAACCATGTCCAATATTTTGAAGAGACTTCAAAGAAGCAGTGGATACGAAGGAGGCGACAACTTTGGCAAGGACAAAGGGAAGGGAATCGATAAAGGAAAAGGAAAGACATCCGAGAAAGGGAAGGCAACCGAGAAGGGCAAAGGGAAGCGAACTACACGTTATGATGAGGGTAGCAAAAATTCATATGACATTATTTTTCGCAATGAAGATCATAAATCTATATATGATAACCTAGTTAGTCGTAAACTTGTTTGTACTCGTTACATTGATAGTTATTGTAAGGAATTCTAGGGCGCTAAACACGCAAATGTGCAACGGAAAGCCCTAGATCCTTTGCCACCGGATCCGTGCGAAGATAAAAATATTTACATATACTAGGTTTTCTTCTAGAT
>JBBUKS010021437.1:0-11626 GCA_038050645.1 Hedychium gardnerianum
GCTCTTAGAGAAAAAAATTGCTACTACAGTTAGCTGATTGATAACTAAAAAGAGCTTCCTACCTTTTTGTCTTGTTTCACTGCAATGAGGGATCCATCCTTGAGTTTGCCCTTATATATTGCACCAAATGCTCCTTGCCCAATTCTGTTTTCTATGGCAAAATTTGATGTGGCCTTGTTGATTTCTTCAATGGAAAAGATTATCCTTCTTTGTTGTGTCTCACTTTTGTGATAAGAACTTTGAGTTCTGTATCTGTAGTTGCTACTGCTAGTTGATAGTTTTGAAGCTGCATCACAATAGTTTTGTGAAAGTGATCTTTAATGCTGTATGAAGATAATAATTCACATACACCCCATACAAACAAATTATGTGATAAAAAAAATGTAAGTTTCAAGTTAAGTATGATGTATCGATTTCACTTCCATGTCTATTTATATAAATTGATTATGAAAAGAAATGGGCTTACATTTCTAGGTTCTGTTTTTTTTTTCAGATAAATTTTGAACATTAATTTTCTGATTTTGTAGAAAAGATTTGAAGTAGAAAGGGAGAACTATCAAGGCATGAAAGGAGGGATCTTGGAAATAAGGTAAAAATAATTTGTTAATACAAGGATCTAGTAGAGAAGAACTATGTTATCTTTTACACTGTGTTAACTAGCGATATGATTTTTCCAAAATCTCATAGGTGGGATTTACTCAATTGGGAAATCTTTCAAAAATCTCCTCACTAAGATTGCCTTCTGTCTTAGAATTAGCACCATTAGGTTGTGATCGGCTTACAGACATCCTTCATTCCTTGTCTCATTCTTGTTACATGGTATGAGCATTCCTATCGTATAGGAATGCATGCACTTGCATAACTTAATTAGGCAAATTTAGTTAGCTCTTACTTGTCAATTATATTTGAGTAGGCAAAATTGGGAATTAGAGCAACTTTTGGTAAAGGGTGAGCAAGCACCAAGGAAGGGCAAATTAAAAGACCTTGGTTGTACTCTTATTCTTCTTCCTCTTGTTCTTCCACTTCCAAATCCAATTCTTCTTGGTCTTCTTCCTCTTTCTCTATATACCTAGGTCAGCAAACCTTCTTGTGCTTTGAAGCAGGTTGCCATGGGATTCACCTTAAGCCAAGTCCTTCATCAAAATAGGCACAAACTCATACAACACATGGTTTGTCAACCGTATGACTCGAATCAGCTAGCTACCAGCCAAACATGATTTTGTTGTTCCAATCAAATATTATGTGATCAGAACAATTTCAAATACTAGCAGATAACCCATTGCGATGATGACAACAATTAAGCAGGAAGATGGGCGTTGTATATGTGAGAAAGATTCAAGAAATCATTGGGAGTTTAATCTAACAATCAATCCAAGAATTTCAAGGCTGTCATCAGTTAGGAAAGGATGAGAACATACAGGAAGTGGCTGAATAATCAGATGTGTCCAACACGCCTTCTTCCCGATCTGCATCGTTCCCAGTGATGCAACGACGTGGCACGAAGCAACCCACGAATCCTGATGCAATTTCCTGTGCTTTCCAGCTGAACGAGTTCCGGCTCTGCAGCTTCGGCCTACCAATTTCAGCCGAAGTATCAGACGATGATTTCGTCGACAAGTCAGGATCTCTTGGCACCCCATGGCCAGAGTCCTCTATCTCGCTCGCAAAGCTGCTGGAATAATGTCCAGATATCTGCATAGGAAACCTCTTCGGTATCGCTTACTCCCTCTGTGTTTACTTTTGCATTTGCTTCTCTGTTTTCTTCCCTGCCGAGGCCCTTTTTAGGTTGCAGAGAGGAAGGTCGTTTGGTGCTAGCCAAGGAGATGCAAGCTGTGGTAAGTCAATGAAATGAATAATAATTGAGGATATTTGTTATCACCGTGTGACTTAAAACAACATCCAGCGAATCGTCAAAAGTCTGTGGCCCCTAAAGGCCAACATCAATATAGTACGGCCGTAGGATTCTTCTACTTTTGGACCTCTTCTTGATGCATAATCTTTTGTAGAAAAAAAAAACTACTCAACTTGCTTTCCTTGATTTCTTTAACAATTGCAGGCTTTCAGAGAAAGGTATTCAATTATTTTTTTAAATCCTTCCATTTGATGGAACTGCGTTTTAGGTTGAGATTTAGTATTACTTTTCAGAGGCTGAACGCGTCCATGCTGAAGAAGCACAGCTTTGAAGTGGTTATGCTGATCTTCACTGAGGTATACTCTTTTTTCTTTTATTTTCTTCGACATTTTACCTGTACTATCATGATACATTGCGGTTGATTAAGTCGAATAGATTAATTGGTTTTAGAACGGTGAGGTGAAGGTTGCATAGAGTTTTGCTCGCCATGTTTGCTCGACGCACCATCTTTGTCTGCACCTTTGTGTGCAACATCAACGCATAGCTGCACAAAGCAACATCAGCAGTTTGATTTGTTCTACTTGATCGCGTCTTGCAATGGCTATCTTCTTTTAAGCAAGTTATTATTATGTTACACATGAACCTCATCTAGGACTTACGTAGTAGTAAAAATATTTAAAACGATGTGATGTGTCAACAGTTAACACAAAATCCACTTGATTCGAAATATTAATTCATTAATATGAAAAAATAATAAAAGATAATTTGGATCAAAATAAGTAAGACGATCTAAAAATTTAATATTTCATGATTATATATTTTATTGGAAGATTTCTTTTTATAAATATATTATAATTAAAAATTAAATTATGAATATTGATAATTTAATATTTTAATAACTGATGAATTTTTTTTAAAAATTAAATATTTAGATTTTAACAAAAATAGATCAATAAAGTGTTTTTATATTTCCGGAGTGATGTGAGAAAGTTGACTCCGATACATAAACGTGTCCTCCATTCTAAAGTGGATTTTAGAAAAAGTCACTTAGTGGGTGTAATTCTATCCGGCCCATTCCATTTCTGAACAACTCCGTTCTAGATAGTTTAAATTCAGCGACCACATGCTGACCCCTATGTGGGTCCACAATGACCCACCAATGCTTATCCAGGTATAAGTCAACGTTAAATTATTACTGCAAGAACCGGCTTTGCCTTTTTTTTTTCATCCTTTTTTAATTTGGCGGATGATTGATCCGGCAAGTATAACGAGGTGGGACCCATACTCGTCGTCGTCGTCGTTGTGTGGCACAAAATCCAACACGACGCCGGTCGGCTTCCGGTCCTCTCATGCCACCTGGCGAAGGACGCGCCCGGACCGCGAGTCCTCCCCAAAACTTCACTTTATAATTCCCTCGCGTCCGATTTTTTTTCCTTATCGCAGGTCGTATCGGTCGCTGCCTCTTCAATTGTCCGTCTCATCGGCGAGAGCAGCGTGAGGGTTTCGCCATGGTTCCTCCGAGAAAAGACGACGACCTAGGCCGGACCGAGGGCTACGACCGGTTCCCCGACGAAGACGCCTCCGAGGGATTTAGGGAGAGCGATGACAGTGGTTCCGGATCGGCCTCGCCTCCGCGAGTTAGCGCTGCTGGGGAAGATGTTTTCCGGAGGCTGAGAGACGTTCTCAGTGGAGAATCGGATGAACGGGAAGCCGCGGTGCTGCCGTGGCTCCAGGCGCTGGATCTGCAGGTTCTGGGCGCCTGCCGTGCGGACGAGAGGTCGAAGCCTCTGCTTAAGCTTAACGTCTCAGGCGGCCCGGCGGAGGAGAGGCTTCTGGCGCAGTTAAGCCAGGTTCCCGTTCATTACCTTCCCGTGTCTTGGAAAATTTCATGTTTCGTATATGGATTTGTTTATAATTTAGGCGTTCCGCCAAAACATCGGTTTAGAAAGTTAGCTTTATTTTCTTTGTAAATGCTATAGCAATCCTCTTTTTTCGCTACGCTAATCCTTTACCTTTTATGGTGGCGCTTATTTTTATTTATTTATTTAAATTATTATATGTGATCAGCATTTTGAAGCATCGGAAGTAGGGATGTTAGCGAGGTGCTTGTGTGTTCCTCTTGTTTCTGTTCGCGTAGGGAAGGTCAAAAAGCAAGGGAACATTCTATGCCCAACTGCTAAAAGGTGACCGGCAAGCTTATCTTTCCCCATTGATACTTTTTTTAGATACAGAAAGATAATCTATTTTGTCTTTATTTCTTTAATTTTCTTTTGCTTTGACATAATTGTTTATTTTTCTTCGATCTACTCAAATATTAGATTGCTAGATACTATGATAGTCATGCATTTCTAGTGAAAACAAAATGAAAATGATTTCATAATTTTTTAGTTACTTCATCATGGAGCATTGAGGTTTGCAGCAGTATAATTTCTGATAGATTTGGATCATGATTAATATCTTCTACTGTACATTAAATTGCAGATACGTGTCATTTGGAAAGCAGAAAAGTAACCCACCACTGAAATCACTTGCACATTAAAAGTAAATGATCTGAAATTGATACCAAAAAAATATATGAGGTGTCATAAATAAGACACTGTGATATGAGTCAACTAAATCTTTTTTTTATTGAAAATTATGCTTTGTTTTCTTGATTACAAGATTTTTCCTTCTGTGCAAGTACATAATGGCCGTAAATAAAAGGTTAGGAAAAAGATGGTAGTTTTCTCCTAATTTTACATAATTTTAAATCAAAATTTATGACTTAGAGGATACTTGAGGATCATCATGATACATATAATGTGGCTGTCTTTTGATTGCCTCAAATCTAAATCCTTGAGGAATATTAAATTTTTATATTTAATGGAAATGTTCATAATTAGAAAAGTGACATTTTGCTTTAAGGTATATGCTATTAAGAGATTCTAACAATAATCTCATTTAAAACTTTTCTCATGACGATTTAAGGGTTGTGTATATTGATATCTATTCATTTGATGGTGCAAAATATGAATCATTAGAATATTCTGAACCATTTATAAACATATGACTAAAACTTAATGTCTCCTACATATATAAGAAGCTGCGCTTATAAGTTAAAACTGCAATAGGTTGGATAATCACTATCGGTTGTGTGAAGGATAGGGTCTTCTTGGTTTTACTAACCTGGTATGCAGTGGATAACTTTCGATTTTGTGGCAAGGATAGGGTCTTCTTGGTTTTACTAACCTGGTATGCAGTGGATAACTTTCGATTTTGTGGCACTTCTCTGTTTGGTCCTAATCTATCAAGTCATAATAATAGACTTTCAATTGTCTTACTCTAGTCTTGTCATATTTTTCACTTCGATTATCATTGTGGTTTCAGGCCATTAGCTAGTTTACTGTTTGGATGTGAGATTGCACTTGCACTTTTATGTTAAGTTATTTTTATTTTCAAGCGTTTGGAAGATATATCGTCTTTGTTGTTATCAATGATCACAGGATTCTATCTGAACTTTACTAGTGATGGCATGGTTCATCATTTCAAGTGAAATTGACTTTTGATTTGTAGGTAAATTGGGCGTTTGTGATGTTCTATTAAGATCTGTGATTTATGAGCAAAAGAAGGTAGATTCTTACATGGACTTATGATACATTTATTTATATAATTGTTCTCATATCCAGTGGATTCTAGCAGTAGGATCCATTTCTACCAGTAGATATTTATTATGAGGTTTGCATGCTTAGTTTTTGGTTGAGTTTTGGAGAAAAGCCCGTAATATTTTATTTATGCAAGTTAGGTGGATAAATTACATGCTTTTAGTTTGATATCAAGTATTTTTAGATTTGTACCATTGCATAAAGGAAAAAAATTTGTTGTATGTTTGCCTTATTCATGCGATGCCTTATAAATTCTGCTTTTGTAGTCATTTTTGTTGTATGCTATCTTTTTAGCCATTAATTCATTTTTTTGCCATGCCTTTGTATTAGGAAATTTATTATGCATGAGCACTTGTTATTGTGTTCAGAATAGTTATCTCCTAGGCTTTAATCTATTCTATTTGAGAGAAATTGGAGAGGAAGAAAAAAGAGTGGGCAGAGATAGATTGATTCTTTTTTTGTAATTTTTTTTTTGAAAATGATAGGAAATTTTTTCACTTCCTTTCTCACATATATATACATGTATGTATAAATACATGAATGTATATATACATATGTACATAAATCACACAGCAAGTATCATTTCAGCCACTTACCCCATGTTGCTGTTTTAGCCTCTGCCTTAGACTTTGATCCCAATTGTCTCCTTGATCATCTTCTGATCACTAATATGGAAACAAATAAAATTATAATTGATTTTTTTTTAATTTTCATCTCGTTTATGGAAATTTTGCTAAAGAAAATCTCAAATTGTATCCTTTAATTCATTTTCTTTTCATATCTTTACTTCTTTCTATTATGTTTTCTCTCCTTCTGGTGATACAAAGCTCTAGTGTAGAAAAGTGATGTTATAATATATTTCTTTAGCAGGAAAACAATTTTCTGATTTAGGAATGCCATTTTCTTTGACCATAAGACTTTTTTGGCCTGTGTTGGTCATCACTGTTCATGTCCTTATGTTCCCACTATTACTGTTTTGCTTGCATTAATAAAGCGACCTTTCTGCATTCGGTAGCTGATCTTCTGTAATGCAAATTTAATTCAGCCAAAATGATTTAAGTTGTTTCACACATGATCTGGTTTGATCCTTTATGAAATTAATGTTCCACTAGGATGTAAAACAGTGAATATTATTCTTAAATTAATGGGTTGTGAAGATGGGAACTCATGCAATCGGTTTTTGTTTTCAATTAGTTGATATAAATATCTTAATTATCTGATTTTTTTTTTTTTTACGATAACTTTTTCACATAGTTGTTGCTAAAATAAGTTGGTTTTGTGATAAATTTTCTATGGAAATGTTTCCTATTGGATTCCTAAGTCTTTTCACAAATTTTAACTTAAATACCTCTTTTCCAAGTGAAGGTAAACTCCTACTTGAGAAACCTTCTAGTTAGCTTGCATTAGTGTTCGAAAACCACAAACAAATGGAGTTGTTTCAGTGTCATTCTTTATAAGAAAATAGGTTGTTTATTTTATGTTCTGAGAAATTTTTACCCTTCATCTACCTTTTCCTTTCTACCTCTACTTAAGTCAGACACGTGATATTTTGTTAATAACACTCCAAGTTGAGATCAACATCATGGATTATGTAAATATTTTAAGAAATTCAGTGTCAAACACCAAGATGGTCTAGTGTTTTTTTTGCCTATTCTTTTCAATCTACAATAGACAGATTTTGCTCTACCTGTTTAACATATTTGTTTAGATGCAAGAATTTAAATATGGAGTTAATATTCTGTACCTAAATTTATTTCTTTTATTTTTTTTTATTTGTCAAGAGTGTTATAAGAGTTTTAATTCATAATTGAATGCTCTTTCACTTGTTTTATTTACATTCTTGCTTAAGGTGTTTTGCCAAGTTTTTTAGGCCCTGCTTTCTGTCTTTGTACAGGGGACAACTGAATCTCAATCTCTTGCCAGCTTCTAACATGCGCCTCTCATTCATTGGGGATGATGGATGTACAGAGAGATTAGCTGTTTTGAGTAATGACTTTGATAGCCCTGATGTGGTTATCGAAGAAATATCGGCTGATACTTCTGGCCGTTCCTTCCTGCTAAAGTTACCTGCACCTCAGATCTTGTACTATTGGTGTTCTGAGAAGTCTAAGATCCATGGACGTGAATTGCTTGATAAGGTTCAGTTTATTTTTTCTCTAGTATACTTTTTATAGTTGCATTACACATTATTAGCATTTTTACTTGGACTAGGTGGTTCTTCCTCCTATACCATATTGTCATGATACAACATGAGCATGAGTATGATATATGAATGTAGCTCGTTGAACTCATCATCTTCTCAAAAGGAAATTAAGAAAATGCAGATGAGGAAGAAATGAGTAAGAAGAAGAATAAGTATAGGAAGAAAGAAGTGTAAGGGGAATAAAATATGGTGTTCTAGCACAGCATGTGGAAGCTATCATGAGGCAGGAGCAGGTGGGCGAGCAAACAAGGGCAGGTAGAAGTGAGAAGGTGACAAGTGTGGAGCTTGTGGGCGGAGGTGATCTACTATTTGTTAATAGTTAACCAATTAGGTTAGGGAACATTTCAAGAAACCCTCATCTCTCTGAAGTTATATACCTTTTCAAACCCCTAAACTATAAACACTACATATACATTATATATTAATATAATATTATATGCATTGTATACTATTAAGATCCCATGTCTCCCGTACCTTTGTCTGAAATTTGAATCTCTAAAATTTTTGGTTTTCTTATGAGTTCCCATGTCCCCAGTGTGAAAAAAGATTACTAGTACATTGTTCTTGGTCTTCAGGGTCCATGTGTTTGATTCACATATACAAGTCAGAATAGCATAGATTACTAGCCCATTGTTCTTGCATCATCCTTGAAAGAGTGATGTTTCTACTTAAGGAGATTGATATTCTATTGTGTTGTAGGTGGTCTTATTTGTGAGAAATGCTTGCTTACTATTAACAATTTGCATGTCACAGATGAAAGATTTACTAAGAAGAAAGCCCTCTTTGTCCTGTCTTACTGGAATCTCTGAATCACGCCTTGATTCATTTGCAACTCATCTTCGGACATATCTTCTTGGGGGTTCGAGCAGTGCAGAACTAAGTCCCACTGCCTCTTGTTTCAGTGAAACGGAATGTCAGTCTTCATGTTCTATTTCTCGATCATTTCGTTCCCGCACATTGTCAGCACATGCCGGAAAGGTTCATTCTTTATGCCAAGGCAGTCTTAGTCCAAGACTAAACAGTTTCAAAGACGAAATGCCAAGAATGTTATCCTCCATCCGAACTAGGGAGAAAATTAAGCACCATGGAGATGCCCATCTGAGCACGGTGACGAGAAGTTCTGAATTGATTACTTCAATTTCTCCTTCAAGTTCAAATGTTGCATACCCAAGCAAACGGGAGAATGACAATCCAAGCAACACTGGTGGAAGTTCAACACTATCCAGTTGCCTTCCTGATATCCCATCATTGCCATCTCCTTTCTCAACATTCAGCCCTGTCTCTATTCACCTACCACTTACACAGATTAGTAGTTCAAGTTCCTTTTCTCCCTACTACTGCTGGTGCCCCCCTTGCCCATCTTCACTGCAGTATTCGGTGAACCCTTTCCATCTTTCATCCTCACCTTCCGAGTTAATACCTCTTCCACCTTTGTCTTCTTTGTTGCCTGTTGCTTCATCCACAGTTGCATCTGTTCCATCTAGGCTGCCCATTGATGTTGTTGAGCGTCGAGCTTTGTCTCTTCCAACTCTTGTTCCTGATCCATTAATTCCTTCATCAATTTCTGTGTCGTTGAGTTTGCCATGCTCACAACAACTTCCCATATTTACACCCTTTATGTCTGATCCAATTGTCCACATCCCAATGTTCAATTTTTGTTCTTCTGGTCCGGGCTATCTTGTTAGTGCTGGACCGGCTATATCTTCTGTAATTTCACCATTGCTTCCAAGCCTCATAACCCCTCTGATTCCAAAGACAGAATCTTTGATGGAGAAGAATGCCAGGGAGACACTTCATATGCTTATGGCTTCTGCACCCTCTTTACCTGGCCCACATTTGATGAATGTCCTCCCTGCTATGCTCAACAAGTTGGGTGAAAATTTTTCTTGTGCCAATGTGAGTAGTACTCGTCTCTCTTTCATTTTTCTAATTCGATCAGTATTCTTGTGTCTCATCAAGGATTCATTTGTTGAATGATTGTGCAGATGGTGAATAATAATTCTGCACTTCCTAGCAGCAGCCAGTTATTTTGTGATGGCTTTTCCGATATAGATACTGTTTCAACTGACTTGTCCTGCTTGAATTTGCATTCCGAAGAAGGGGCTCCTCACATAGGTGATTCTTTGAGATTCACCGTGGCCGGCCATTTGGACAACGATGATAGTATTGATGAACCAACATGCGATGGTGATTTGCCTTGAAAGTGTCATGTGAGCTGTGCAAAATTCTTAGCAAAAGTGAATATGTACGGCTCGCAGGGTATTAGTGAAAATGGCTTTTGAAGAACTTGTCATAACGATTTCGAAACAAGATCAATTAATGCTCCATTTTTGAATGCTCAGTTTTTTCTAGTCAACTCATTCAGCATTTATTTTTGCTAAGTTATTCTTAGATGGTGCATTATAACAAACAGCCTCCATCTCTCGACATGCAAAAGCACAATGCCTTGCCTCTTGTCTGATTTAAAATGCAACTGGCGGGCAATGTATTTATTAATGAGGACCGCCGCCGCCGCCGCCTCCCCCTCGTACTCACTGGAACAAGTAGCTCTGCTGCTGGAGAGATGCAGCACCATGAGCCACCTTCTCCAGCTGCAAACCCTAGTCGTAAAGTCCTCCTTCGCCGCCGACAGTTGCATCCGCCTCTACGCCAAGCTCCTCACCCTCGCCGCCCTCCGCTCCTGGGGCTGTCTCCACCACGCTCGCTGTCTCTTCTCCGCCGCTCCGCCCTCCGCCCTTCCCTTGCTCTGCGACCCCATGATTCGCGCCTTCTCCCGAAGCATCTTCCCGCTCGCCGCGCTCCCCGTCTACTCCCTCATGTGCCGCCGCCGCATCCCCCCGTCCCCCTTCACCTTTCCCTTCCTCCTCAAGGCCTGCTCCCGCGCCGCCTCCTCTCTCCTCCCCCACTCGGCCTCCGCCATCCACTCCTGCATCCTCCGCCTCGGATTCGACTCCGATCCCCTCGTCCGCAACTCCTTGATGACTCTCTACTCCCAGTTCGGTATCCGCGACGCCCGCAACCTCTTCGACGAAATGTCCCACAAGACAATCGTCTCGTGGAACGTCATGCTGGCCGCGTACCTCCGGATCGGGGACCTCAGCGCATCCGATGAGCTCTTTCGCTTGATGCCGCAGAAGGATCTAGGGCTGTCGTTCTTTCCCCAAATTGCTGCTCGGATATGGCGGTAATGGCGAGGAAAGCGATTACAAGCATTGAAGGAATTGCCGCTAGAGCAGTTGGAACCGTCGGCTGTGCGTATCGAGGAATAGCGCGGGAGGCGGTGGATGTGGTGGTCATCGGCGCCGGAGTGGTGGGTATTGCCGTAGCGAGGGAATTGGCTTCCAAAGGGAGAGAGGTGGTGGTAGTGGAGGCTGCTTCGACGTTTGGGACTGGAACTAGTTCCAGAAACAGCGAGGTCATCCATGCTGGGATCTGCTACCCTTCCACAAGCCTCAAGGCTAATCTTTGTTTGCGAGGAAGGGACTTGCTCTACAACCACTGAGATCAAGAGTAATCAAGACAACTCATCCCTCACAAATACCTTGGGTGTGCATGGTGAAACATTTCAGGAACAGGAGGAAAGGAGCTACAAACCAAAGGGGTAACGATAATGTTGATTAAACCTAATTCTCACTGATTATTATTGTTAGTAGATTTAGAAATCAATTTAGCTAAGGGGCTTATAGTTAAATTCTTGGTGTTCATGCAAATTGTGGTTACCTTATATAGTAGATAATTTGGCGGAATGATATTGGTAGCATTAAGTTATTTGGAGTTAGGGTTAAATGGTTAAAGAAATGTATTTATGCTTATTTGCAATGTAGATTGATGATTTAGAATTAATTGGAGTGTATTGGCTTTTAATTAATTGGATGACATGTGATTAGGCTTTAATTAAATCATGCACATAAGGTGTTCGATAGAATGTTT